>NW_003115315.1:0-64796 GCF_000003605.2 Saccoglossus kowalevskii | reverse complement strand
TATGGCAGTGGTTAAGAAGGCGAGTCTGGAGGCTTGGTTGCGTAGTCCCTGGATGTTTATAGAGGCGATGGTAGTCATGATATTACTGGTTAAGGGTGAGACACTGCTGTAAACTTTCTATCGTCTGCTGCGATAAGAAGTGTGTATGTGTTGTGTGTACATGTTTTGTCCAAGCCAATGTTGTGCCGGAGGAAAATTTGCAGGCTGACACCGGACAAAATAATTTCACTCCCCTCTCTCCATGTTCCTTCTTACAGTGGGAACGCAGGCTGGCAAAGGATTCAGCAATGAATTCGCAACCAATGCTGGCGAACTGGTTGCAAGTAAACTTAGCATTTTTAGTAACAATTTCATGAAGTTTGGTCACTTCCGGTGGTTTCATTTTTTTTGCACTTTCATCTGTTTGACCATCATCTGAGAAGTGTCTTTTTCTATCTTCTGTTGGAGGTTTCGTGTTTTCTGGACCAGGGTGGGCTGTAGCTGGCTGCGGCAGTGTGACTATGGCAGTCTCATATGATGATTGAGAGCTTTCACCACTACTGTGGGCTGGTGTTGGTTGATCCATTTCATTGGTCATATTCTCCGTGTTGGCTGGGATCTTGGGTGTCTGTTTTTGGGTAACAGATGGTTCGTTTGATTTGGTAACTGGTAACCTAGAAGAGGCCGTGGGAGCATGAACAGGAGACTCAGACGGAGGGTTGGTGGTTGTGTTGGCGGTTGTGTTTTCTCCGGTGGTATTTTCTATGACCATATCTTCAATGGTGGGTAAACAGTCCTGGCATGCGACTTCTACATATGGGGATTCGGATTTTTTGGAGCACTTGGTACATGATTCTATAGTTGCTTCTTTTGGAGGGACCAGATCTGAGCAGTACATGCACTTGATGTCCAAGGCTGCAACGAAGTTTCCACATTTGCAGCTAGAGGACATTGGTGGCGCATTTGCCCATGAGGGACTTTTAGAGACTTGGTTAGCAAAGGAGATTTTGCAATTCCGAGCGATGTGACCGGGTTTGTGGCAGATAGTGCACACAATGGTTTTGTCACAGTCATTTGTCGAATGGCCATGCTCAAGGCATCTGTTGCAAATGGTGGTTTTGCAGTCTTTGGATAAGTGACCTGATTGCTGGCATCTGTTGCATGTTCTCACTTGTCCCATGTATGAAACCCAAACATTACGTCCGGAGATACGTAACGCAGATGGAATGTTAGATCTCAATTTCATTTTATATTGGCGGTTACCATTGAACACTTTTGGAGCGAAGTGGTAGGTACAGAAGCGGGAGGCCAAGACCTCGCCATATTGGCTAAGAGTGTACCGAATTTCGTTGTCGTTGGTCTCAGATGGGATATGGAAAAGGGTGACGATCGTGTACTCAGTAAAATTTTTGCAATCTTCTACGCCATGCATCTTTTCAAATTTCCGTTCATTTTCTCTTCTTTTGCTGAATGAAGTGAATGTTATATCATACTTGTTACCAGGCAGAGGCTGGACACACGTCAAGTCGTCAATATTAATACCTAACTCTTTAATTCTTTTGAACAGGTCAACTGGTTTGACAGGTTCAGTCAACGTGACCGAGATAGAGGAATCTCGCCTCATTCTCGTCAGAGCAGTGATCAACAATCGGGGGAGGATTTGGGAAACGGCGCAAAGGCCAGTCCTCCAGATAGGTGACACCAACCACACAGGATACACAGGACGCCAAGTAGAAAACTAGCGACAAGCAGACAAAAAATGGGTAAGACTCACCAAGCAGAGCAGAACGAGACAGGAGCTGGTTTCTTCAGGAGCGCTTCGCAGTGTCTTCTCTTCACGGCAGCTTCCGGACTTTCCCCGGGGGCCAAAGATGGCACACACCCGGGGAGACAACAACAAATACAGTAACCAGAAACAATCAAGCAATTACTCACCAAAGAGAAGCAGCAAGGATAAGGGTTGATCAGCAGTCAAGTCACCAGTAGCAGGAAGCTGGACAATGGTTATACCAACAGCAGAAAGCAGGCCTAGAGATCACGGTTAACCCCTACGCCAGGTAAGTATGCCATTGACAAAGAGAAGCAGCAAGGATAAGGGTTGATCAGCAGTCAAGTCACCAGTAGCAGGAAGCTGGACAATGGTTATACCAACAGCAGAAAGCAGGCCTAGAGATCACGGTTAACCCCTACGCCAGGTAAGTATGCCATTGACTGTCAACAACGGAGTACCCCATGGAATGAAACAAAACAGACACGACGGTGAGTGCCAAGAGCGTCTGGAAAAAATCGTATTCTAACTAGTAGTTGCACACAATAGACTGGTAATGTCATGACTTAAATATTAACCACATGATTTTAATGGTCGCTCATGGACATTTGACTCCACAAAATGCGTTGTATATACTGAAAATTCGCGACAAACTTGGCCACAAAGGATTCTGGGTAGAGAGAGAGAGAGAGATTATGCACGCACACCAAGCGGCACTAATCCCATGCCAGCGATCATCCTATCAGCGTCCGTAGCCCCCCAAATCATATGGTTGCTGTCAACCAATGGGTTTTCTTTTATGCGAAACGCGGCGTGTGAGGGCGTCAGTACTCGACAAGTACAGGTGACCTGTGGATCTGGCCAACTCTCGATTATTTCATTGCTTAGTACATCGAAAAACTGTCCATTTTTAATAAATAATAATAACTTGATCAATGGTCGACATTTCCCTGAAAATCTAGTTAGGAAACCCACATTGTTCTCACATGAGGCGGATCTGCGCGATTTCTCACTAGAGATGACCAATGTAAGAAATTAGATCTGATTTTTTAGTTTCATTATCAGGGGATAGCGCGAACGCAGTCCCCCAGTAACATAAATTATGCGCCCGAGTCGCCCACATTTGGGGCGATCGCAGGTGTCAGCCCAGCCGAAGTGCAATGGGAGGGCCTCTCCCTGAGGGAACCGCCTCCATGATCACAGTTAACCCCTACGCCAGGTAAGTATGCCATTGACTGTCAACAACGGAGTACCCCATGGAATGAAACAAAACAGACACGACGGTGAGTGCCAAGAGCATCTGGAAAAAATCGTATTCTAACTAGTAGTTGCACACAATAGACTGGTAATGTCATGACTTAAATATTAACCACATGATTTTAATGGTCGCTCATGGACATTTGACTCCACGAAATGCGTTGTATATACTGAAAATTCGCGACAAACTTGGCCACAAAGGATTCTGGGTAGAGAGAGAGAGAGATTATGCACGCACACCAAGCGGCACTAATCCCATGCCAGCGATCATCCTATCAGCGTCCGTAGCCCCCCAAATCATATGGTTGCTGTCAACCAATGGGTTTTCTTTTATGCGAAACGCGGCGTGTGAGGGCGTCAGTACTCGACAAGTACAGGTGACCTGTGGATCTGGCCAACTCTCGATTATTTCATTGCTTAGTACATCGAAAACCTGTCCATTTTTAATAAATAATAATAACTTGATCAATGGTCGACATTTCCCTGAAAATCTAGTTAGGAAACCCACATTGTTCTCACATAAGGCGGATCTGCGCGATTTCTCACTAGAGATGACCAATGTAAGAAATTAGATCTGATTTTTTAGTTTCATTATCAGGGGATAGCGCGAACGCAGTCCCCCACTAACATAAATTATGAGCCCGAGTCGCCCACATTTGGGGCGATCGCAGGTGTCAGCACAGCCGAAGTGCAATGGGAGGGCCTCTCCCTGAGGGAACCGCCTCCATGATCACGGTTAACCCCTACGCCAGGTAAGTATGCCATTGACTGTCAACAACGGAGTACCCCATGGAATGAAACAAAACAGACACGACGGTGAGTGCCAAGAGCATCTGGAAAAAATCGTATTCTAACTAGTAGTTGCACACAATAGACTGGTAATGTCATGACTTAAATATTAACCACATGATTTTAATGGTCGCTCATGGACATTTGACTCCACGAAATGCGTTGTATATACTGAAAATTCGCGACAAACTTGGCCACAAAGGATTCTGGGTAGAGAGAGAGAGAGATTATGCACGCACACCAAGCGGCACTAATCCCATGCCAGCGATCATCCTATCAGCGTCCGTAGCCCCCCAAATCATATGGTTGCTGTCAACCAATGGGTTTTCTTTTATGCGAAACGCGGCGTGTGAGGGCGTCAGTACTCGACAAGTACAAGTGACCTGTGGATCTGGCCAACTCTCGATTATTTCATTGCTTAGTACATCGAAAACCTGTCCATTTTTAATAAATAATAATAACTTGATCAATGGTCGACATTTCCCTGAAAATCTAGTTAGGAAACCCACATTGTTCTCACTCACATGAGGCGGATCTGCGCGATTTCTCACTAGAGATGACCAATGTAAGAAATTAGATCTGATTTTTTAGTTTCATTATCATGGGATAGCGCGAACGCAGTCCCCCACTAACATAAATTATGCGCCCGAGTCGCCCACATTTGGGGCGATCGCAGGTGTCAGCCCAGCCGAAGTGCAATGGGAGGGCCTCTCCCTGAGGGAACCGCCTCCATGATCACGGTTAACCCCTACGCCAGGTAAGTATGCCATTGACTGTCAACAACGGAGTACCCCATGGAATGAAACAAAACAGACACGACGGTGAGTGCCAAGAGCATCTGGAAAAAACCGTATTCTAACTAGTAGTTGCACACAATAGACTGGTAATGTCATGACTTAAATATTAACCACATGATTTTAATGGTCGCTCATGGACATTTGACTCCACGAAATGCGTTGTATATACTGAAAATTCGCGACAAACTTGGCCACAAAGGATTCTGGGTAGAGAGAGAGAGAGATTATGCACGCACACCAAGCGGCACTAATCCCATGCCAGCGATCATCCTATCAGCGTCCGTAGCCCCCCAAATCATATGGTTGCTGTCAACCAATGGGTTTTCTTTTATGCAAAACGCGGCGTGTGAGGGCGTCAGTACTCGACAAGTACAGGTGACCTGTGGATCTGGCCAACTCTCGATTATTTCATTGCTTAGTACATCGAAAACCTGTCCATTTTTAATAAATAATAATAACTTGATCAATGGTCGACATTTCCCTGAAAATCTAGTTAGGAAACCCACATTGTTCTCACATGAGGCGGATCTGCGCGATTTCTCACTAGAGATGACCAATGTAAGAAATTAGATCTGATTTTTTAGTTTCATTATCAGGGGATAGCGCGAACGCAGTCCTCCACTAACATAAATTATGCGCCCGAGTCGCCCACATTTGGGGCGATCGCAGGTGTCAGCACAGCCGAAGTGCAATGGGAGGGCCTCTCCCTGAGGGAACCGCCTCCATGATCACGGTTAACCCCTACGCCAGGTAAGTATGCCATTGACTGTCAACAACGGAGTACCCCATGGAATGAAACAAAACAGACACGACGGTGAGTGCCAAGAGCATCTGGAAAAAATCGTATTCTAACTAGTAGTTGCACACAATAGACTGGTAATGTCATGACTTAAATATTAACCACATGATTTTAATGGTCGCTCATGGACATTTGACTCCACGAAATGCGTTGTATATACTGAAAATTCGCGACAAACTTGGCCACAAAGGATTCTGGGTAGAGAGAGAGAGAGATTATGCACGCACACCAAGCGGCCCTAATCCCATGCCAGCGATCATCCTATCAGCGTCCGTAGCCCCCCCAAATCATATGGTTGCTGTCAACCAATGGGTTTTCTTTTATGCGAAACGCGGCGTGTGAGGGCGTCAGTACTCGACAAGTACAGGTGACCTGTGGATCTGGCCAACTCTCGATTATTTCATTGCTTAGTACATCGAAAACCTGTCCATTTTTAATAAATAATAATAACTTGATCAATGGTCGACATTTCCCTGAAAATCTAGTTAGGAAACCCACATTGTTCTCACATGAGGCGGATCTGCGCGATTTCTCACTAGAGATGACCAATGTAAGAAATTAGATCTGATTTTTTAGTTTCATTATCAGGGGATAGCGCGAACGCAGTCCCCCACTAACATAAATTATGCGCCCGAGTCGCCCACATTTGGGGCGATCGCAGGTGTCAGCCCAGCCGAAGTGCAATGGGAGGGCCTCTCCCTGAGGGAACCGCCTCCATGATCACGGTTAACCCCTACGCCAGGTAAGTATGCCATTGACTGTCAACAACGGAGTACCCCATGGAATGAAACAAAACAGACACGACGGTGAGTGCCAAGAGCATCTGGAAAAAATCGTATTCTAACTAGTAGTTGCACACAATAGACTGGTAATGTCATGACTTAAATATTAACCACATGATTTTAATGGTCGCTCATGGACATTTGACTCCACGAAATGCGTTGTATATACTGAAAATTCGCGACAAACTTGGCCACAAAGGATTCTGGGTAGAGAGAGAGAGATTATGCACGCACACCAAGCGGCACTAATCCCATGCCAGCGATCATCCTATCAGCGTCCGTAGCCCCCCAAATCATATGGTTGCTGTCAACCAATGGGTTTTCTTTTATGCGAAACGCGGCGTGTGAGGGCGTCAGTACTCGACAAGTACAGGTGACCTGTGGATCAGGCCAACTCTCGATTATTTCATTGCTTAGTACATCGAAAACCTGTCCATATTTAATAAATAATAATAACTTGATCAATGGTCGACATTTCCCTGAAAATCTAGTTAGGAAACCCACATTGTTCTCACATGAGGCGGATCTGCGCGATTTCTCACTAGAGATGACCAATGTAAGAAATTAGATCTGATTTTTTAGTTTCATTATCAGGGGATAGCGCGAACGCAGTCCCCCACTAACATAAATTATGCGCCCGAGTCGCCCACATTTGGGGCGATCGCAGGTGTCAGCCCAGCCGAAGTGCAATGGGAGGGCCTCTCCCTGAGGGAACCGCCTCCATGATCACGGTTAACCCCTACGCCAGGTAAGTATGCCATTGACTGTCAACAACGGAGTACCCCATGGAATGAAACAAAACAGACACGACGGTGAGTGCCTAGAGCATCTGGAAAAAATCGTATTCTAACTAGTAGTTGCACACAATAGACTGGTAATGTCATGACTTAAATATTAACCACATGATTTTAATGGTCGCTCATGGACATTTGACTCCACGAAATGCGTTGTATATACTGAAAATTCGCGACAAACTTGGCCACAAAGGATTCTGGGTAGAGAGAGAGAGATTATGCACGCACACCAAGCGGCACTAATCCCATGCCAGCGATCATCCTATCAGCGTCCGTAGCCCCCCAAATCATATGGTTGCTGTCAACCAATGGGTTTTCTTTTTTGCGAAACGCGGCGTGTGAGGGCGTCAGTACTCGACAAGTACAGGTGACCTGTGGATCTGGCCAACTCTCGATTATTTCATTGCTTAGTACATCGAAAACCTGTCCATTTTTAATAAATAATAATAACTTGATCAATGGTCGACATTTCCCTGAAAATCTAGTTAGGAAACCCACATTGTTCTCACATGAGGCGGATCTGCGCGATTTCTCACTAGAGATGACCAATGTAAGATATTAGATCTGATTTTTTAGTTTCATTATCAGGGGATAGCGCGAACGCAGTCCCCACTAACATAAATTATGCGCCCGAGTCGCCCACATTTGGGGCGATCGCAGGTGTCAGCCCAGCCGAAGTGCAATGGGAGGGCCTCTCCCTGAGGGAACCGCCTCCATGATCACGGTTAACCCCTACGCCAGGTAAGTATGCCATTGACTGTCAACAACGGAGTACCCCATGGAATGAAACAAAACAGACACGACGGTGAGTGCCAAGAGCATCTGGAAAAAATCGTATTCTAACTAGTAGTTGCACACAATAGACTGGTAATGTCATGACTTAAATATTAACCACATGATTTTAATGGTCGCTCATGGACATTTGACTCCACGAAATGCGTTGTATATACTGAAAATTCGCGACAAACTTGGCCACAAAGGATTCTGGGTAGAGAGAGAGAGAGAGATTATGCACGCACACCAAGCGGCACTAATCCCATGCCAGCGATCATCCTATCAGCGTCCGTAGCCCCCCAAATCATATGGTTGCTGTCAACCAATGGGTTTTCTTTTATGCGAAACGCGGCGTGTGAGGGCGTCAGTACTCGACAAGTACAGGTGACCTGTGGATCTGGCCAACTCTCGATTATTTCATTGCTTAGTACATCGAAAACCTGTCCATTTTTAATAAATAATAATAACTTGATCAATGGTCGACATTTCCCTGAAAATCTAGTTAGGAAACCCACATTGTTCTCACATGAGGCGGATCTGCGCGATTTCTCACTAGAGATGACCAATGTAAGAAATTAGATCTGATTTTTTAATTTCATTATCAGGGGATAGCGCGAACGCAGTCCCCCACTAACATAAATTATGCGCCCGAGTCGCCCACATTTGGGGCGATCGCAGGTGTCAGCACAGCCGAAGTGCAATGGGAGGGCCTCTCCCTGAGGGAACCGCCTCCATAATCACGGTTAACCCCTACGCCAGGTAAGTATGCCATTGACTGTCAACAACGGAGTACCCCATGGAATGAAACAAAACAGACACGACGGTGAGTGCCAAGAGCATCTGGAAAAAATCGTATTCTAACTAGTAGTTGCACACAATAGACTGGTAATGTCATGACTTAAATATTAACCGCATGATTTTAATGGTCGCTCATGGACATTTGACTCCACGAAATGCGTTGTATATACTGAAAATTCGCGACAAACTTGGCCACAAAGGATTCTGGGTAGAGAGAGAGAGAGATTATGCACGCACACCAAGCGGCACTAATCCCATGCCAGCGATCATCCTATCAGCGTCCGTAGCCCCCCAAATCATATGGTTGCTGTCAACCAATGGGTTTTCTTTTATGCGAAACGCGGCGTGTGAGGGCGTCAGTACTCGACAAGTACAGGTGACCTGTGGATCTGGCCAACTCTCGATTATTTCATTGCTTAGTACATCGAAAACCTGTCCATTTTTAATAAATAATAATAACTTGATCAATGGTCGACATTTCCCTGAAAATCTAGTTAGGAAACCCACATTGTTCTCACATGAGGCGGATCTGCGCGATTTCTCACTAGAGATGACCAATGTAAGAAATTAGATCTGATTTTTTAGTTTCATTATCAGGGGATAGCGCGAACGCAGTCCCCCACTAACATAAATTATGCGCCCGAGTCGCCCACATTTGGGGCGATCGCAGGTGTCAGCCCAGCCGAAGTGCAATGGGAGGGCCTCTCCCTGAGGGAACCGCCTCCATGATCACGGTTAACCCCTACGCCAGGTAAGTATGCCATTGACTGTCAACAACGGAGTACCCCATGGAATGAAACAAAACAGACACGACGGTGAGTGCCAAGAGCGTCTGGAAAAAATCGTATTCTAACTAGTAGTTGCACACAATAGACTGGTAATGTCATGACTTAAATATTAACCACATGATTTTAATGGTCGCTCATGGACATTTGACTCCACAAAATGCGTTGTATATACTGAAAATTCGCGACAAACTTGGCCACAAAGGATTCTGGGTAGAGAGAGAGAGAGAGATTATGCACGCACACCAAGCGGCACTAATCCCATGCCAGCGATCATCCTATCAGCGTCCGTAGCCCCCCAAATCATATGGTTGCTGTCAACCAATGGGTTTTCTTTTATGCGAAACGCGGCGTGTGAGGGCGTCAGTACTCGACAAGTACAGGTGACCTGTGGATCTGGCCAACTCTCGATTATTTCATTGCTTAGTACATCGAAAAACTGTCCATTTTTAATAAATAATAATAACTTGATCAATGGTCGACATTTCCCTGAAAATCTAGTTAGGAAACCCACATTGTTCTCACATGAGGCGGATCTGCGCGATTTCTCACTAGAGATGACCAATGTAAGAAATTAGATCTGATTTTTTAGTTTCATTATCAGGGGATAGCGCGAACGCAGTCCCCCAGTAACATAAATTATGCGCCCGAGTCGCCCACATTTGGGGCGATCGCAGGTGTCAGCCCAGCCGAAGTGCAATGGGAGGGCCTCTCCCTGAGGGAACCGCCTCCATGATCACGGTTAACCCCTACGCCAGGTAAGTATGCCATTGACTGTCAACAACGGAGTACCCCATGGAATGAAACAAAACAGACACGACGGTGAGTGCCAAGAGCATCTGGAAAAATCGTATTCTAACTAGTAGTTGCACACAATAGACTGGTAATGTCATGACTTAAATATTAACCACATGATTTTAATGGTCGCTCATGGACATTTGACTCCACAAAATGCGTTGTATATACTGAAAATTCGCGACAAACTTGGCCACAAAGGATTCTGGGTAGAGAGAGAGAGAGATTATGCACGCACACCAAGCGGCACTAATCCCATGCCAGCGATCATCCTATCAGCGTCCGTAGCCCCCCAAATCATATGGTTGCTGTCAACCAATGGGTTTTCTTTTATGCGAAACGCGGCGTGTGAGGGCGTCAGTACTCGACAAGTACAGGTGACCTGTGGATCTGGCCAACTCTCGATTATTTCATTGCTTAGTACATCGAAAACCTGTCCATTTTTAATAAATAATAATAACTTGATCAATGGTCGACATTTCCCTGAAAATCTAGTTAGGAAACCCACATTGTTCTCACATGAGGCGGATCTGCGCGATTTCTCACTAGAGATGACCAATGTAAGAAATTAGATCTGATTTTTTAGTTTCATTATCAGGGGATAGCGCGAACGCAGTCCCCCACTAACATAAATTATGCGCCCGAGTCGCCCACATTTGGGGCGATCGCAGGTGTCAGCACAGCCGAAGTGCAATGGGAGGGCCTCTCCCTGAGGGAACCGCCTCCATGATCACGGTTAACCCCTACGCCAGGTAAGTATGCCATTGACTGTCAACAACGGAGTACCCCATGGAATGAAACAAAACAGACACGACGGTGAGTGCCAAGAGCATCTGGAAAAAATCGTATTCTAACTAGTAGTTGCACACAATAGACTGGTAATGTCATGACTTAAATATTAACCACATGATTTTAATGGTCGCTCATGGACATTTGACTCCACGAAATGCGTTGTATATACTGAAAATTCGCGACAAACTTGGCCACAAAGGATTCTGGGTAGAGAGAGAGAGAGATTATGCACGCACACCAAGCGGCACTAATCCCATGCCAGCGATCATCCTATCAGCGTCCGTAGCCCCCCAAATCATATGGTTGCTGTCAACCAATGGGTTTTCTTTTATGCGAAACGCGGCGTGTGAGGGCGTCAGTACTCGACAAGTACAGGTGACCTGTGGATCTGGCCAACTCTCGATTATTTCATTGCTTAGTACATCGAAAACCTGTCCATTTTTAATAAATAATAATAACTTGATCAATGGTCGACATTTCCCTGAAAATCTAGTTAGGAAACCCACATTGTTATCACATGAGGCGGATCTGCGCGATTTCTCACTAGAGATGACCAATGTAAGAAATTAGATCTGATTTTTTAGTTTCATTATCAGGGGATAGCGCGAACGCAGTCCCCCACTAACATAAATTATGCGCCCGAGTCGCCCACATTTGGGGCGATCGCAGGTGTCAGCACAGCCGAAGTGCAATGGGAGGGCCTCTCCCTGAGGGAACCGCCTCCATGATCACGGTTAACCCCTACGCCAGGTAAGTATGCCATTGACTGTCAACAACGGAGTACCCCATGGAATGAAACAAAACAGACACGACGGTGAGTGCCAAGAGCATCTGGAAAAAATCGTATTCTAACTAGTAGTTGCACACAATAGACTGGTAATGTCATGACTTAAATATTAACCACATGATTTTAATGGTCGCTCATGGACATTTGACTCCACGAAATGCGTTGTATATACTGAAAATTCGCGACAAACTTGGCCACAAAGGATTCTGGGTAGAGAGAGAGAGAGATTATGCACGCACACCAAGCGGCCCTAATCCCATGCCAGCGATCATCCTATCAGCGTCCGTAGCCCCCCAAATCATATGGTTGCTGTCAACCAATGGGTTTTCTTTTATGCGAAACGCGGCGTGTGAGGGCGTCAGTACTCGACAAGTACAGGTGACCTGTGGATCTGGCCAACTCTCGATTATTTCATTGCTTAGTACATCGAAAACCTGTCCATTTTTAATAAATAATAATAACTTGATCAATGGTCGACATTTCCCTGAAAATCTAGTTAGGAAACCCACATTGTTCTCACATGAGGCGGATCTGCGCGATTTCTCACTAGAGATGACCAATGTAAGAAATTAGATCTGATTTTTTAGTTTCATTATCAGGGGATAGCGCGAACGCAGTCCCCCACTAACATAAATTATGCGCCCGAGTCGCCCACATTTGGGGTGATCGCAGGTGTCAGCACAGCCGAAGTGCAATGGGAGGGCCTCTCCCTGAGGGAACCGCCTCCATGATCACGGTTAACCCCTACGCCAGGTAAGTATGCCATTGACTGTCAACAACGGAGTACCCCATGGAATGAAACAAAACAGACACGACGGTGAGTGCCAAGAGCATCTGGAAAAAATCGTATTCTAACTAGTAGTTGCACACAATAGACTGGTAATGTCATGACTTAAATATTAACCACATGATTTTAATGGTCGCTCATGGACATTTGACTCCACGAAATGCGTTGTATATACTGAAAATTCGCGACAAACTTGGCCACAAAGGATTCTGGGTAGAGAGAGAGAGAGAGATTATGCACGCACACCAAGCGGCCCTAATCCCATGCCAGCGATCATCCTATCAGCGTCCGTAGCCCCCCAAATCATATGGTTGCTGTCAACCAATGGGTTTTCTTTATGCGAAACGCGGCGTGTGAGGGCGTCATTACCTCGACAAGTACAGGTGACCTGTGGATCTGGCCAACTCTCGATTATTTCATTGCTTAGTACATCGAAAACCTGTCCATTTTTAATAAATAATAATAACTTGATCAATGGTCGACATTTCCCTGAAAATCTAGTTAGGAAACCCACATTGTTATCACATGAGGCGGATCTGCGCGATTTCTCACTAGAGATGACCAATGTAAGAAATTAGATCTGATTTTTTAGTTTCATTATCAGGGGATAGCGCGAACGCAGTCCCCCACTAACATAAATTATGCGCCCGAGTCGCCCACATTTGGGGCGATCGCAGGTGTCAGCACAGCCGAAGTGCAATGGGAGGGCCTCTCCCTGAGGGAACCGCCTCCATGATCACGGTTAACCCCTACGCCAGGTAAGTATGCCATTGACTGTCAACAACGGAGTACCCCATGGAATGAAACAAAACAGACACGACGGTGAGTGCCAAGAGCATCTGGAAAAAATCGTATTCTAACTAGTAGTTGCACACAATAGACTGGTAATGTCATGACTTAAATATTAACCACATGATTTTAATGGTCGCTCATGGACATTTGACTCCACGAAATGCGTTGTATATACTGAAAATTCGCGACAAACTTGGCCACAAAGGATTCTGGGTAGAGAGAGAGAGAGATTATGCACGCACACCAAGCGGCACTAATCCCATGCCAGCGATCATCCTATCAGCGTCCGTAGCCCCCCAAATCATATGGTTGCTGTCAACCAATGGGTTTTCTTTTATGCGAAACGCGGCGTGTGAGGGCGTCAGTACTCGACAAGTACAGGTGACCTGTGGATCTGGCCAACTCTCGATTATTTCATTGCTTAGTACATCGAAAACCTGTCCATTTTTAATAAATAATAATAACTTGATCAATGGTCGACATTTCCCTGAAAATCTAGTTAGGAAACCCACATTGTTCTCACATGAGGCGTATCTGGGCGATTTCTCACTAGAGATGACCAATGTAAGAAATTAGATCTGATTTTTTAGTTTCATTATCAGGGGATAGCGCGAACGCAGTCCCCCACTAACATAAATTATGCGCCCGAGTCGCCCACATTTAGGGCGATCGCAGGTGTCAGCCCAGCCGAAGTGCAATGGGAAGGCCTCTCCCTGAGGGAACCGCCTCCATGATCACGGTTAACCCCTACGCCAGGTAAGTATGCCATTGACTGTCAACAACGGAGTACCCCACGGAATGAAACAAAACAGACACGACGGTGAGTGCCAAGAGCATCTGGAAAAAATCGTATTCTAACTAGTAGTTGCACACAATAGACTGGTAATGTCATGACTTAAATATTAACCACATGATTTTAATGGTCGCTCATGGACATTTGACTCCACGAAATGCGTTGTATATACTGAAAATTCGCGACAAACTTGGCCACAAAGGATTCTGGGTAGAGAGAGAGAGAGAGAGAGAGATTATGCACGCACACCAAGCGGCACTTATCCCATGCCAGCGATCATCCTATCAGCGTCCGTAGCCCCCCAAATCATATGGTTGCTGTCAACCAATGGGTTTTCTTTTATGCGAAACGCGGCGTGTGAGGGCGTCAGTACTCGACAAGTACAGGTGACCTGTGGATCTGGCCAACTCTCGATTATTTCATTGCTTAGTACATCGAAAACCTGTCCATTTTTAATAAATAATAATAACTTGATCAATGGTCGACATTTCCCTGAAAATCTAGTTAGGAAACCCACATTGTTCTCACATGAGGCGGATCTGCGCGATTTCTCACTAGAGATGACCAATGTAAGAAAATAGATCTGATTTTTTAGTTTCATTATCAGGGGATAGCGCGAACGCAGTCCCCCACTAACATAAATTATGCGCCCGAGTCGCCCACATTTGGGGCGATCGCAGGTGTCAGCCCAGCCGAAGTGCAATGGGAGGGCCTCTACCTGAGGGAACCGCCTCCATGATCACGGTTAACCCCTACGCCAGGTAAGTATGCCATTGACTGTCAACAACGGAGTACCCCATGGAATGAAACAAAACAGACACGACGGTGAGTGCCAAGAGCATCTGGAAAAAATCGTATTCTAACTAGTAGTTGCACACAATAGACTGGTAATGTCATGACTTAAATATTAACCACATGATTTTAATGGTCGCTCATGGACATTTGACTCCACGAAATGCGTTGTATATACTGAAAATTCGCGACAAACTTGGCCACAAAGGATTCTGGGTAGAGAGAGAGAGAGATTATGCACGCACACCAAGCGGCACTAATCCCATGCCAGCGATCATCCTATCAGCGTCCGTAGCCCCCCAAATCATATGGTTGCTGTCAACCAATGGGTTTTCTTTTATGCGAAACGCGGCGTGTGAGGGCGTCAGTACTCGACAAGTACAGGTGACCTGTGGATCTGGCCAACTCTCGATTATTTCATTGCTTAGTACATCGAAAACCTGTCCATTTTTAATAAATAATAATAACTTGGATCAATGGTCGACATTTCCCTGAAAATCTAGTTAGGAAACCCACATTGTTCTCACATGAGGCGGATCTGCGCGATTTCTCACTAGAGATGACCAATGTAAGAAATTAGATCTGATTTTTTAGTTTCATTATCAGGGGATAGCGCGAACGCAGTCCCCCACTAACATAAATTATGCGCCCGAGTCGCCCACATTTGGGGCGATCGCAGGTGTCAGCCCAGCCGAAGTGCAATGGGAGGGCCTCTCCCTGAGGGAACCGCCTCCATGATCACGGTTAACCCCTACGCCAGGTAAGTATGCCATTGACTGTCAACAACGGAGTATCCCATGGAATGAAACAAAACAGACACGACGGTGAGTGCCAAGAGCATCTGGAAAAAATCGTATTCTAACTAGTAGTTGCACACAATAGACTGGTAATGTCATGACTTAAATATTAACCACATGATTTTAATGGTCGCTCATGGACATTTGACTCCACGAAATGCGTTGTATATACTGAAAATTCGCGACAAACTTGGCCACAAAGGATTCTGGGTAGAGAGAGAGAGATTATGCACGCACACCAAGCGGCACTAATCCCATGCCAGCGATCATCCTATCAGCGTCCGTAGCCCCCCAAATCATATGGTTGCTGTCAACCAATGGGTTTTCTTTTATGCGAAACGCGGCGTGTGAGGGCGTCAGTACTCGACAAGTACAGGTGACCTGTGGATCTGGCCAACTCTCGATTATTTCATTGCTTAGTACATCGAAAACCTGTCCATTTTTAATAAATAATAATAACTTGATCAATGGTCGACATTTCCCTGAAAATCTAGTTAGGAAACCCACATTGTTCTCACATGAGGCGGATCTGCGCGATTTCTCACTAGAGATGACCAATGTAAGAAATTAGATCTGATTTTTTAGTTTCATTATCAGGGGATAGCGCGAACGCAGTCCCCCACTAACATAAATTATGCGCCCGAGTCGCCCACATTTGGGGTGATCGCAGGTGTCAGCACAGCCGAAGTGCAATGGGAGGGCCTCTCCCTGAGGGAACCGCCTCCATGATCACGGTTAACCCCTACGCCAGGTAAGTATGCCATTGACTGTCAACAACGGAGTACCCCATGGAATGAAACAAAACAGACACGACGGTGAGTGCCAAGAGCATCTGGAAAAAATCGTATTCTAACTAGTAGTTGCACACAATAGACTGGTAATGTCATGACTTAAATATTAACCACATGATTTTAATGGTCGCTCATGGACATTTGACTCCACGAAATGCGTTGTATATACTGAAAATTCGCGACAAACTTGGCCACAAAGGATTCTGGGTAGAGAGAGAGAGAGAGATTATGCACGCACACCAAGCGGCCCTAATCCCATGCCAGCGATCATCCTATCAGCGTCCGTAGCCCCCCAAATCATATGGTTGCTGTCAACCAATGGGTTTTCTTTTATGCGAAACGCGGCGTGTGAGGGCGTCAGTACTCGACAAGTACAGGTGACCTGTGGATCTGGCCAACTCTCGATTATTTCATTGCTTAGTACATCGAAAAACTGTCCATTTTTAATAAATAATAATAACTTGATCAATGGTCGACATTTCCCTGAAAATCTAGTTAGGAAACCCACATTGTTCTCACATGAGGCGGATCTGCGCGATTTCTCACTAGAGATGACCAATGTAAGAAATTAGATCTGATTTTTTAGTTTCATTATCAGGGGATAGCGCGAACGCAGTCCCCCACTAACATAAATTATGCGCCCGAGTCGCCCACATTTGGGGCGATCGCAGGTGTCAGCCCAGCCGAAGTGCAATGGGAGGGCCTCTCCCTGAGGGAACCGCCTCCATGATCACAGTTAACCCCTACGCCAGGTAAGTATGCCATTGACTGTCAACAACGGAGTACCCCATGGAATGAAACAAAACAGACACGACGGTGAGTGCCAAGAGCATCTGGAAAAAATCGTATTCTAACTAGTAGTTGCACACAATAGACTGGTAATGTCATGACTTAAATATTAACCACATGATTTTAATGGTCGCTCATGGACATTTGACTCCACGAAATGCGTTGTATATACTGAAAATTCGCGACAAACTTGGCCACAAAGGATTCTGGGTAGAGAGAGAGAGAGATTATGCACGCACACCAAGCGGCACTAATCCCATGCCAGCGATCATCCTATCAGCGTCCGTAGCCCCCCAAATCATATGGTTGCTGTCAACCAATGGGTTTTCTTTTATGCGAAACGCGGCGTGTGAGGGCGTCAGTACTCGACAAGTACAGGTGACCTGTGGATCTGGCCAACTCTCGATTATTTCATTGCTTAGTATATCGAAAACCTGTCCATTTTTAATAAATAATAATAACTTGATCAATGGTCGACATTTCCCTGAAAATCTAGTTAGGAAACCCACATTGTTCTCACATGAGGCGGATCTGCGCGATTTCTCACTAGAGATGACCAATGTAAGAAATTAGATCTGATTTTTTAGTTTCATTATCAGGGGATAGCGCGAACGCAGTCCCCCACTAACATAAATTATGCGCCCGAGTCGCCCACATTTGGGGCGATCGCAGGTGTCAGCCCAGCCGAAGTGCAATGGGAGGGCCTCTCCCTGAGGGAACCGCCTCCATGATCACAGTTAACCCCTACGCCAGGTAAGTATGCCATTGACTGTCAACAACGGAGTACCCCATGGAATGAAACAAAACAGACACGACGGTGAGTGCCAAGAGCATCTGGAAAAAATCGTATTCTAACTAGTAGTTGCACACAATAGACTGGTAATGTCATGACTTAAATATTAACCACATGATTTTAATGGTCGCTCATGGACATTTGACTCCACGAAATGCGTTGTATATACTGAAAATTCGCGACAAACTTGGCCACAAAGGATTCTGGGTAGAGAGAGAGATTATGCACGCACACCAAGCGGCACTAATCCCATGCCAGCGATCATCCTATCAGCGTCCGTAGCCCCCCAAATCATATGGTTGCTGTCAACCAATGGGTTTTCTTTTATGCGAAACGCGGCGTGTGAGGGCGTCAGTACTCGACAAGTACAGGTGACCTGTGGATCTGGCCAACTCTCGATTATTTCATTGCTTAGTACATCGAAAACCTGTCCATTTTTAATAAATAATAATAACTTGATCAATGGTCGACATTTCCCTGAAAATCTAGTTAGGAAACCCACATTGTTCTCACATGAGGCGGATCTGCGCGATTTCTCACTAGAGATGACCAATGTAAGAAATTAGATCTGATTTTTTAGTTTCATTATCAGGGGATAGCGCGAACGCAGTCCCCCGCTAACATAAATTATGCGCCCGAGTCGCCCACATTTGGGGCGATCGCAGGTGTCAGCCCAGCCGAAGTGCAATGGGAGGGCCTCTCCCTGAGGGAACCGCCTCCATGATCACGGTTAACCCCTACGCCAGGTAAGTATGCCATTGACTGTCAACAACGGAGTACCCCATGGAATGAAACAAAACAGACACGACGGTGAGTGCCAAGAGCATCTGGAAAAAATCGTATTCTAACTAGTAGTTGCACACAATAGACTGGTAATGTCATGACTTAAATATTAACCACATGATTTTAATGGTCGCTCATGGACATTTGACTCCACGAAATGCGTTGTATATACTGAAAATTCGCGACAAACTTGGCCACAAAGGATTCTGGGTAGAGAGAGAGAGAGAGAGATTATGCACGCACACCAAGCGGCACTAATCCCATGCCAGCGATCATCCTATCAGCGTCCGTAGCCCCCCAAATCATATGGTTGCTGTCAACCAATGGGTTTTCTTTTATGCGAAACGCGGCGTGTGAGGGCGTCAGTACTCGACAAGTACAGGTGACCTGTGGATCTGGCCAACTCTCGATTATTTCATTGCTTAGTACATCGAAAACCTGTCCATTTTTAATAAATAATAACTTGAATCAATGGTCGACATTTCCCTGAAAATCTAGTTAGGAAACCCACATTGTTCTCACATGAGGCGGATCTGCGCGATTTCTCACTAGAGATGACCAATGTAAGAAATTAGATCTGATTTTTTAGTTTCATTATCAGGGGATAGCGCGAACGCAGTCCCCCACTAACATAAATTATGCGCCCGAGTCGCCCACATTTGGGGCGATCGCAGGTGTCAGCCCAGCCGAAGTGCAATGGGAGGGCCTCTCCCTGAGGGAACCGCCTCCATGATCACGGTTAACCCCTACGCCAGGTAAGTATGCCATTGACTGTCAACAACGGAGTACCCCATGGAATGAAACAAAACAGACACGACGGTGAGTGCCAAGAGCATCTGGAAAAAATCGTATTCTAACTAGTAGTTGCACACAATAGACTGGTAATGTCATGACTTAAATATTAACCACATGATTTTAATGGTCGCTCATGGACATTTGACTCCACGAAATGCGTTGTATATACTGAAAATTCGCGACAAACTTGGCCACAAAGGATTCTGGGTAGAGAGAGAGAGAGATTATGCACGCACACCAAGCGGCACTAATCCCATGCCAGCGATCATCCTATCAGCGTCCGTAGCCCCCCAAATCATATGGTTGCTGTCAACCAATGGGTTTTCTTTTATGCGAAACGCGGCGTGTGAGGGCGTCAGTACTCGACAAGTACAAGTGACCTGTGGATCTGGCCAACTCTCGATTATTTCATTGCTTAGTACATCGAAAACCTGTCCATTTTTAATAAATAATAATAACTTGATCAATGGTCGACATTTCCCTGAAAATCTAGTTAGGAAACCCACATTGTTCTCACTCACATGAGGCGGATCTGCGCGATTTCTCACTAGAGATGACCAATGTAAGAAATTAGATCTGATTTTTTAGTTTCATTATCATGGGATAGCGCGAACGCAGTCCCCCACTAACATAAATTATGCGCCCGAGTCGCCCACATTTGGGGCGATCGCAGGTGTCAGCCCAGCCGAAGTGCAATGGGAGGGCCTCTCCCTGAGGGAACCGCCTCCATGATCACGGTTAACCCCTACGCCAGGTAAGTATGCCATTGACTGTCAACAACGGAGTACCCCATGGAATGAAACAAAACAGACACGACGGTGAGTGCCAAGAGCATCTGGAAAAAATCGTATTCTAACTAGTAGTTGCACACAATAGACTGGTAATGTCATGACTTAAATATTAACCACATGATTTTAATGGTCGCTCATGGACATTTGACTCCACGAAATGCGTTGTATATACTGAAAATTCGCGACAAACTTGGCCACAAAGGATTCTGGGTAGAGAGAGAGAGAGATTATGCACGCACACCAAGCGGCACTAATCCCATGCCAGCGATCATCCTATCAGCGTCCGTAGCCCCCCAAATCATATGGTTGCTGTCAACCAATGGGTTTTCTTTTATGCGAAACGCGGCGTGTGAGGGCGTCAGTACTCGACAAGTACAGGTGACCTGTGGAATTGGCCAACTCTCGATTATTTCATTGCTTAGTACATCGAAAACCTGTCCATTTTTAATAAATAATAATAACTTGATCAATGGTCGACATTTCCCTGAAAATCTAGTTAGGAAACCCACATTGTTCTCACATGAGGCGGATCTGCGCGATTTCTCACTAGAGATGACCAATGTAAGAAATTAGATCTGATTTTTTAGTTTCATTATCAGGGGATAGCGCGAACGCAGTCCCCCACTAACATAAATTATGCGCCCGAGTCGCCCACATTTGGGGCGATCGCAGGTGTCAGCACAGCCGAAGTGCAATGGGAGGGCCTCTCCCTGAGGGAACCGCCTCTATGATCACGGTTAACCCCTACGCCAGGTAAGTATGCCATTGACTGTCAACAACGGAGTACCCCATGGAATGAAACAAAACAGACACGACGGTGAGTGCCAAGAGCATCTAGAAAAAATCGTATTCTAACTAGTAGTTGCACACAATAGACTGGTAATGTCATGACTTAAATATTAACCACATGATTTTAATGGTCGCTCATGGACATTTGACTCCACGAAATGCGTTGTATATACTGAAAATTCGCGACAAACTTGGCCACAAAGGATTCTGGGTAGAGAGAGAGAGAGATTATGCACGCACACCAAGCGGCCCTAATCCCATGCCAGCGATCATCCTATCAGCGTCCGTAGCCCCCCAAATCATATGGTTGCTGTCAACCAATGGGTTTTCTTTTATGCGAAACGCGGCGTGTGAGGGCGTCAGTACTCGACAAGTACAGGTGACCTGTGGATCTGGCCAACTCTCGATTATTTCATTGCTTAGTACATCGAAAACCTGTCCATTTTTAATAAATAATAATAACTTGATCAATGGTCGACATTTCCCTGAAAATCTAGTTAGGAAACCCACATTGTTCTCACATGAGGCGGATCTGCGCGATTTCTCACTAGAGATGACCAATGTAAGAAATTAGATCTGATTTTTTAGTTTCATTATCAGGGGATAGCGCGAACGCAGTCCCCCACTAACATAAATTATGCGCCCGAGTCGCCCACATTTGGGGCGATCGCAGGTGTCAGCCCAGCCGAAGTGCAATGGGAGGGCCTCTCCCTGAGGGAACCGCCTCCATGATCACGGTTAACCCCTACGCCAGGTAAGTATGCCATTGACTGTCAACAACGGAGTACCCCATGGAATGAAACAAAACAGACACGACGGTGAGTGCCAAGAGCATCTGGAAAAAATCGTATTCTAACTAGTAGTTGCACACAATAGACTGGTAATGTCATGACTTAAATATTAACCACATGATTTTAATGGTCGCTCATGGACATTTGACTCCACGAAATGCGTTGTATATACTGAAAATTCGCGACAAACTTGGCCACAAAGGATTCTGGGTAGAGAGAGAGAGAAATTATGCACGCACACCAAGCGGCACTAATCCCATGCCAGCGATCATCCTATCAGCGTCCGTAGCCCCCCAAATCATATGGTTGCTGTCAACCAATGGGTTTTCTTTTATGCGAAACGCGGCGTGTGAGGGCGTCAGTACTCGACAAGTACAGGTGACCTGTGGATCTGGCCAACTCTCGATTATTTCATTGCTTAGTACATCGAAAACCTGTCCATTTTTAATAAATAATAATAACTTGATCAATGGTCGACATTTCCCTGAAAATCTAGTTAGGAAACCCACATTGTTCTCACATGAGGCGGATCTGCGCGATTTCTCACTAGAGATGACCAATGTAAGAAAATAGATCTGATTTTTTAGTTTCATTATCAGGGGATAGCGCGAACGCAGTCCCCCACTAACATAAATTATGCGCCCGAGTCGCCCACATTTGGGGCGATCGCAGGTGTCAGCCCAGCCGAAGTGCAATGGGAGGGCCTCTCCCTGAGGGAACCGCCTCCATGATCACGGTTAACCCCTACGCCAGGTAAGTATGCCATTGACTGTCAACAACGGAGTACCCCATGGAATGAAACAAAACAGACACGACGGTGAGTGCCAAGAGCATCTGGAAAAAATCGTATTCTAACTAGTAGTTGCACACAATAGACTGGTAATGTCATGACTTAAATATTAACCACATGATTTTAATGGTCGCTCATGGACATTTGACTCCACGAAATGCGTTGTATATACTGAAAATTCGCGACAAACTTGGCCACAAAGGATTCTGGGTAGAGAGAGAGAGATTATGCACGCACACCAAGCGGCACTAATCCCATGCCAGCGATCATCCTATCAGCGTCCGTAGCCCCCCAAATCATATGGGTTGCTGTCAACCAATGGGTTTTCTTTTATGCGAAACGCGGCGTGTGAGGGCGTCAGTACTCGACAAGTACAGGTGACCTGTGGATCTGGCCAACTCTCGATTATTTCATTGCTTAGTACATCGAAAACCTGTCCATTTTTAATAAATAATAATAACTTGATCAATGGTCGACATTTCCCTGAAAATCTAGTTAGGAAACCCACATTGTTCTCACATGAGGCGGATCTGCGCGATTTCTCACTAGAGATGACCAATGTAAGAAATTAGATCTGATTTTTTAGTTTCATTATCAGGGGATAGCGCGAACGCAGTCCCCCACTAACATAAATTATGCGCCCGAGTCGCCCACATTTGGGGTGATCGCAGGTGTCAGCCCAGCCGAAGTGCAATGGGAAGGCCTCTCCCTGAGGGAACCGCCTCCATGATCACGGTTAACCCCTACGCCAGGTAAGTATGCCATTGACTGTCAACAACGGAGTACCCCATGGAATGAAACAAAACAGACACGACGGTGAGTGCCAAGAGCATCTGGAAAAAATCGTATTCTAACTAGTAGTTGCACACAATAGACTGGTAATGTCATGACTTAAATATTAACCACATGATTTTAATGGTCGCTCATGGACATTTGACTCCACGAAATGCGTTGTATATACTGAAAATTCGCGACAAACTTGGCCACAAAGGATTCTGGGTAGAGAGAGAGAGAAATTATGCACGCACACCAAGCGGCACTAATCCCATGCCAGCGATCATCCTATCAGCGTCCGTAGCCCCCCAAATCATATGGTTGCTGTCAACCAATGAGTTTTCTTTTATGCGAAACGCGGCGTGTGAGGGCGTCAGTACTCGACAAGTACAGGTGACCTGTGGATCTGGCCAACTCTCGATTATTTCATTGCTTAGTACATCGAAAACCTGTCCATTTTTAATAAATAATAATAACTTGATCAATGGTCGACATTTCCCTGAAAATCTAGTTAGGAAACCCACATTGTTCTCACATGAGGCGGATCTGCGCGATTTCTCACTAGAGATGACCAATGTAAGAAATTAGATCTGATTTTTTAGTTTCATTATCAGGGGATAGCGCGAACGCAGTCCCCCACTAACATAAATTATGCGCCCGAGTCGCCCACATTTGGGGCGATCGCAGGTGTCAGCCCAGCCGAAGTGCAATGGGAGGGCCTCTCCCTGAGGGAACCGCCTCCATGATCACGGTTAACCCCTACGCCAGGTAAGTATGCCATTGACTGTCAACAACGGAGTACCCCATGGAATGAAACAAAACAGACACGACGGTGAGTGCCAAGAGCATCTGGAAAAAATCGTATTCTAACTAGTAGTTGCACACAATAGACTGGTAATGTCATGACTTAAATATTAACCACATGATTTTAATGGTCGCTCATGGACATTTGACTCCACGAAATGCGTTGTATATACTGAAAATTCGCGACAAACTTGGCCACAAAGGATTCTGGGTAGAGAGAGAGAGAGAGATTATGCACGCACACCAAGCGGCACTAATCCCATGCCAGCGATCATCCTATCAGCGTCCGTAGCCCCCCAAATCATATGGTTGCTGTCAACCAATGGGTTTTCTTTTATGCGAAACGCGGCGTGTGAGGGCGTCAGTACTCGACAAGTACAGGTGACCTGTGGATCTGGCCAACTCTCGATTATTTCATTGCTTAGTACATCGAAAACCTGTCCATTTTTAATAAATAATAATAACTTGATCAATGGTCGACATTTCCCTGAAAATCTAGTTAGGAAACCCACATTGTTCTCACTCACATGAGGCGGATCTGCGCGATTTCTCACTAGAGATGACCAATGTAAGAAATTAGATCTGATCTTTTTAGTTTCATTATCAGGGGATAGCGCGAACGCAGTCCCCCACTAACATAAATTATGCGCCCGAGTCGCCCACATTTGGGGCGATCGCAGGTGTCAGCCCAGCCGAAGTGCAATGGGAAGGCCTCTCCCTGAGGGAACCGCCTCCATGATCACGGTTAACCCCTACGCCAGGTAAGTATGCCATTGACTGTCAACAACGGAGTACCCCCATGGAATGAAACAAAACAGACACGACGGTGAGTGCCAAGAGCATCTGGAAAAAATCGTATTCTAACTAGTAGTTGCACACAATAGACTGGTAATGTCATGACTTAAATATTAACCACATGATTTTAATGGTCGCTCATGGACATTTGACTCCACGAAATGCGTTGTATATACTGAAAATTCGCGACAAACTTGGCCACAAAGGATTCTGGGTAGAGAGAGAGAGAGATTATGCACGCACACCAAGCGGCACTAATCCCATGCCAGCGATCATCCTATCAGCGTCCGTAGCCCCCCAAATCATATGGTTGCTTTCAACCAATGGGTTTTCTTTTATGCGAAACGCGGCGTGTGAGGGCGTCAGTACTCGACAAGTACAGGTGACCTGTGGATCTGGCCAACTCTCGATTATTTCATTGCTTAGTACATCGAAAACCTGTCCATTTTTAATAAATAATAATAACTTGATCAATGGTCGACATTTCCCTGAAAATCTAGTTAGGAAACCCACATTGTTCTCACATGAGGCGGATCTGCGCGATTTCTCACTAGAGATGACCAATGTAAGAAATTAGATCTGATTTTTTAGTTTCATTATCAGGGGATAGCGCGAACGCAGTCCCCCACTAACATAAATTATGCGCCCGAGTCGCCCACATTTGGGGCGATCGCAGGTGTCAGCCCAGCCGAAGTGCAATGGGAAGGCCTCTCCCTGAGGGAACCGCCTCCATGATCACGGTTAACCCCTACGCCAGGTAAGTATGCCATTGACTGTCAACAACGGAGTACCCCATGGAATGAAACAAAACAGACACGACGGTGAGTGCCAAGAGCATCTGGAAAAAATCGTATTCTAACTAGTAGTTGCACACAATAGACTGGTAATGTCATGACTTAAATATTAACCACATGATTTTAATGGTCGCTCATGGACATTTGACTCCACGAAATGCGTTGTATATACTGAAAATTCGCGACAAACTTGGCCACAAAGGATTCTGGGTAGAGAGAGAGAGAGAGAGATTATGCACGCACACCAAGCGGCACTAATCCCATGCCAGCGATCATCCTATCAGCGTCCGTAGCCCCCCAAATCATATGGTTGCTTTCAACCAATGGGTTTTCTTTTATGCGAAACGCGGCGTGTGAGGGCGTCAGTACTCGACAAGTACAGGTGACCTGTGGATCTGGCCAACTCTCGATTATTTCATTGCTTAGTACATCGAAAACCTGTCCATTTTTAATAAATAATAATAACTTGATCAATGGTCGACATTTCCCTGAAAATCTAGTTAGGAAACCAACATTGTTCTCACATGAGGCGGATCTGCGCGATTTCTCACTAGAGATGACCAATGTAAGAAAATTAGATCTGATTTTTAGTTTCATTATCAGGGGATAGCGCGAACGCAGTCGCCCACTACATAAATTATGGCGCCCGAAGTCGCCCACATTTGGGGCGATCGCAGGTGTCAGCCCAGCCGAAGTGCAATGAGAGGGCCTCTCCCTTGAGGAACCAGCCTCCATGATCACAGTTAACCCCTACGCCAGGTAAGTATGGCCATTGACTGTCAACAACGGAGTACCCCATGGAATGAAACAAAACAGACACGACGGTGAGTGCCAAGAGCATCTGGAAAAAATCGTATTCTAACTAGTAGTTGCACACAATAGACTGGTAATGTCATGACTTAAATATTAACCACATGATTTTAATGGTCGCTCATGGACATTTGACTCCACAAAATGCGTTGTATATACTGAAAATTCGCGACAAACTTGGCCACAAAGGATTCTGGGTAGAGAGAGAGAGAGATTATGCACGCACACCAAGCGGCACTAATCCCATGCCAGCGATCATCCTATCAGCGTCCGTAGCCCCCCAAATCATATGGTTGCTGTCAACCAATGGGTTTTCTTTCATGCGAAACGCGGCGTGTGAGGGCGTCAGTACTCGACAAGTACAGGTGACCTGTGGATCTGGCCAACTCTCGATTATTTCATTGCTTAGTACATCGAAAACCTGTCCATTTTTAATAAATAATAATAACTTGATCAATGGTCGACATTTCCCTGAAAATCTAGTTAGGAAACCCACATTGTTCTCACATGAGGCGGATCTGCGCGATTTCTCACTAGAGATGACCAATGTAAGAAATTAGATCTGATTTTTTAGTTTCATTATCAGGGGATAGCGCGAACGCAGTCCCCCACTAACATAAATTATGCGCCCGAGTCGCCCACATTTGGGGCGATCGCAGGTGTCAGCCCAGCCGAAGTGCAATGGGAGGGCCTCTCCCTGAGGGAACCGCCTCCATGATCACGGTTAACCCCTACGCCAGGTAAGTATGCCATTGACTGTCAACAACGGAGTACCCCATGGA
Organism: Saccoglossus kowalevskii; assembly: GCF_000003605.2. Classification (NCBI taxonomy): domain Eukaryota; kingdom Metazoa; phylum Hemichordata; class Enteropneusta; family Harrimaniidae; genus Saccoglossus; species Saccoglossus kowalevskii. Next base: position 37,268 of record NW_003115315.1, on the reverse strand, counting down.
ATGAAACAAAACAGACACGACGGTGAGTGCCAAGAGCATCTGGAAAAAAATCGTATTCTAACTAGTAGTTGCACACAATAGACTGGTAATGTCATGACTTAAATATTAACCACATGATTTTAATGGTCGCTCATGGACATTTGACTCCACGAAATGCGTTGTATATACTGAAAATTCGCGACAAACTTGGCCACAAAGGATTCTGGGTAGAGAGAGAGAGAGATTATGCACGCACACCAAGCGGCACTAATCCCATGCCAGCGATCATCCTAGCAGCGTCCGTAGCCCCCCAAATCATATGGTTGCTGTCAACCAATGGGTTTTCTTTTATGCGAAACGCGGCGTGTGAGGGCGTCAGTACTCGACAAGTACAGGTGACCTGTGGATCTGGCCAACTCTCGATTATTTCATTGCTTAGTACATCGAAAACCTGTCCATTTTTAATAAATAATAATAACTTGATCAATGGTCGACATTTCCCTGAAAATCTAGTTAGGAAACCCACATTGTTCTCACTCACATGAGGCGGATCTGCGCGATTTCTCACTAGAGATGACCAATGTAAGAAATTAGATCTGATTTTTTAGTTTCATTATCATGGGATAGCGCGAACGCAGTCCCCCACTAACATAAATTATGCGCCCGAGTCGCCCACATTTGGGGCGATCGCAGGTGTCAGCCCAGCCGAAGTGCAATGGGAGGGCCTCTACCTGAGGGAACCGCCTCCATGATCACGGTTAACCCCTACGCCAGGTAAGTATGCCATTGACTGTCAACAACGGAGTACCCCATGGAATGAAACAAAACAGACACGACGGTGAGTGCCAAGAGCATCTGGAAAAAATCGTATTCTAACTAGTAGTTGCACACAATAGACTGGTAATGTCATGACTTAAATATTAACCACATGATTTTAATGGTCGCTCATGGACATTTGACTCCACGAAATGCGTTGTATATACTGAAAATTCGCGACAAACTTGGCCACAAAGGATTCTGGGTAGAGAGAGAGAGATTATGCACGCACACCAAGCGGCCCTAATCCCATGCCAGCGATCATCATATCAGCGTCCGTAGCCCCCCAAATCATATGGTTGCTGTCAACCAATGGGTTTTCTTTTATGCGAAACGCGGCGTGTGAGGGCGTCAGTACTCGACAAGTACAGGTGACCTGTGGATCTGGCCAACTCTCGATTATTTCATTGCTTAGTACATCGAAAACCTGTCCATTTTTAATAAATAATAATAACTTGATCAATGGTCGACATTTCCCTGAAAATCTAGTTAGGAAACCCACATTGTTCTCACATGAGGCGTATCTGCGCGATTTCTCACTAGAGATGACCAATGTAAGAAATTAGATCTGATTTTTTAGTTTCATTATCAGGGGATAGCGCGAACGCAGTCCCCCACTAACATAAATTATGCGCCCGAGTCGCCCACATTTGGGGCGATCGCAGGTGTCAGCCCAGCCGAAGTGCAATGGGAGGGCCTCTCCCTGAGGGAACCGCCTCCATGATCACGGTTAACCCCTACGCCAGGTAAGTATGCCATTGACTGTCAACAACGGAGTACCCCATGGAATGAAACAAAACAGACACGACGGTGAGTGCCAAGAGCATCTGGAAAAAATCGTATTCTAACTAGCAGTTGCACACAATAGACTGGTAATGTCATGACTTTAAATATTAACCACATGATTTTAATGGTCGCTCATGGACATTTGACTCCACGAAATGCGTTGTATATACTGAAAATTCGCGACAAACTTGGCCACAAAGGATTCTGGGTAGAGAGAGAGAGAGATTATGCACGCACACCAAGCGGCCCTAATCCCATGCCAGCGATCATCCTATCAGCGTCCGTAGCCCCCCCAAATCATATGGTTGCTGTCAACCAATGGGTTTTCTTTTATGCGAAACGCGGCGTGTGAGGGCGTCAGTACTCGACAAGTACAGGTGACCTGTGGATCTGGCCAACTCTCGATTATTTCATTGCTTAGTACATCGAAAACCTGTCCATTTTTAATAAATAATAATAACTTGATCAATGGTCGACATTTCCCTGAAAATCTAGTTAGGAAACCCACATTGTTCTCACATGAGGCGGATCTGCGCGATTTCTCACTAGAGATGACCAATGTAAGAAATTAGATCTGATTTTTTAGTTTCATTATCAGGGGATAGCGCGAACGCAGTCCCCCACTAACATAAATTATGCGCCCGAGTCGCCCACATTTGGGGCGATCGCAGGTGTCAGCACAGCCGAAGTGCAATGGGAGGGCCTCTCCCTGAGGGAACCGCCTCCATGATCACGGTTAACCCCTACGCCAGGTAAGTATGCCATTGACTGTCAACAACGGAGAACCCCATGGAATGAAACAAAACAGACACGACGGTGAGTGCCAAGAGCATCTGGAAAAAATCGTATTCTAACTAGTAGTTGCACACAATAGACTGGTAATGTCATGACTTAAATATTAACCACATGATTTTAATGGTCGCTCATGGACATTTGACTCACGAAATGCGTTGTATATACTGAAAATTCGCGACAAACTTGGCCACAAAGGATTCTGGGTAGAGAGAGAGAGAGAGATTATGCACGCACACCAAGCGGCACTAATCCCATGCCAGCGATCATCCTATCAGCGTCCGTAGCCCCCCAAATCATATGGTTGCTTTCAACCAATGGGTTTTCTTTTATGCGAAACGCGGCGTGTGAGGGCGTCAGTACTCGACAAGTACAGGTGACCTGTGGATCTGGCCAACTCTCGATTATTTCATTGCTTAGTACATCGAAAACCTGTCCATTTTTAATAAATAATAATAACTTGATCAATGGTCGACATTTCCCTGAAAATCTAGTTAGGAAACCAACATTGTTCTCACATGAGGCGGATCTGCGCGATTTCTCACTAGAGATGACCAATGTAAGAAAATAGATCTGATTTTTTAGTTTCATTATCAGGGGATAGCGCGAACGCAGTCGCCCACTAACATAAATTATGCGCCCGAGTCGCCCACATTTGGGGCGATCGCAGGTGTCAGCCCAGCCGAAGTGCAATGGGAGGGCCTCTCCCTGAGGGAACCGCCTCCATGATCACGGTTAACCCCTACGCCAGGTAAGTATGCCATTGACTGTCAACAACGGAGTACCCCATGGAATGAAACAAAACAGACACGACGGTGAGTGCCAAGAGCATCTGGAAAAAATCGTATTCTAACTAGTAGTTGCACACAATAGACTGGTAATGTCATGACTTAAATATTAACCACATGATTTTAATGGTCGCTCATGGACATTTGACTCCACGAAATGCGTTGTATATACTGAAAATTCGCGACAAACTTGGCCACAAAGGATTCTGGGTAGAGAGAGAGAGAGATTATGCACGCACACCAAGCGGCACTAATCCCATGCCAGCGATCATCCTATCAGCGTCCGTAGCCCCCCAAATCATATGGTTGCTGTCAACCAATGGGTTTTCTTTTATGCGAAACGCGGCGTGTGAGGGCGTCAGTACTCGACAAGTACAGGTGACCTGTGGATCTGGCCAACTCTCGATTATTTCATTGCTTAGTACATCGAAAACCTGTCCATTTTTAATAAATAATAATAACTTGATCAATGGTCGACATTTCCCTGAAAATCTAGTTAGGAAACCCACATTGTTCTCACATGAGCGGATCTGCGCGATTTCTCACTAGAGATGACCAATGTAAGAAATTAGATCTGATTTTTTAGTTTCATTATCAGGGGATAGCGCGAACGCAGTCCCCCACTAACATAAATTATGCGCCCGAGTCGCCGACATTTGGGGCGATCGCAGGTGTCAGCACAGCCGAAGTGCAATGGGAGGGCCTCTCCCTGAGGGAACCGCCTCCATGATCACGGTTAACCCCTACGCCAGGTAAGTATGCCATTGACTGTCAACAACGGAGTACCCCATGGAATGAAACAAAACAGACACGACGGTGAGTGCCAAGAGCATCTGGAAAAAATCGTATTCTAACTAGTAGTTGCACACAATAGACTGGTAATGTCATGACTTAAATATTAACCACATGATTTTAATGGTCGCTCATGGACATTTGACTCCACGAAATGCGTTGTATATACTGAAAATTCGCGACAAACTTGGCCACAAAGGATTCTGGGTAGAGAGAGAGAGAGATTATGCACGCACACCAAGCGGCACTAATCCCATGCCAGCGATCATCCTATCAGCGTCCGTAGCCCCCCAAATCATATGGTTGCTGTCAACCAATGGGTTTTCTTTTATGCGAAACGCGGCGTGTGAGGGCGTCAGTACTCGACAAGTACAGGTGACCTGTGGATCTGGCCAACTCTCGATTATTTCATTGCTTAGTACATCGAAAACCTGTCCATTTTTAATAAATAATAATAACTTGATCAATGGTCGACATTTCCCTGAAAATCTAGTTAGGAAACCCACATTGTTCTCACATGAGGCGGATCTGCGCGATTTCTCACTAGAGATGACCAATGTAAGAAATTAGATCTGATTTTTTAGTTTCATTATCAGGGGATAGCGCGAACGCAGTCCCCCACTAACATAAATTATGCGCCCGAGTCGCCCACATTTGGGGCGATCGCAGGTGTCAGCCCAGCCGAAGTGCAATGGGAGGGCCTCTCCCTGAGGGAACCGCCTCCATGATCACGGTTAACCCCTACGCCAGGTAAGTATGCCATTGACTGTCAACAACGGAGTACCCCATGGAATGAAACAAAACAGACACGACGGTGAGTGCCAAGAGCATCTGGAAAAAATCGTATTCTAACTAGTAGTTGCACACAATAGACTGGTAATGTCATGACTTAAATATTAACCACATGATTTTAATGGTCGCTCATGGACATTTGACTCCACGAAATGCGTTGCATATACTGAAAATTCGCGACAAACTTGGCCACAAAGGATTCTGGGTAGAGAGAGAGAGATTATGCACGCACACCAAGCGGCACTTATCCCATGCCAGCGATCATCCTATCAGCGTCCGTAGCCCCCCAAATCATATGGTTGCTGTCAACCAATGGGTTTTCTTTTATGCGAAACGCGGCGTGTGAGGGCGTCAGTACTCGACAAGTACAGTTGACCTGTGGATCTGGCCAACTCTCGATTATTTCATTGCTTAGTACATCGAAAACCTGTCCATTTTTAATAAATAATAATAACTTGATCAATGGTCGACATTTCCCTGAAAATCTAGTTAGGAAACCCACATTGTTCTCACATGAGGCGGATCTGCGCGATTTCTCACTAGAGATGACCAATGTAAGAAATTAGATCTGATTTTTTAGTTTCATTATCAGGGGATAGCGCGAACGCAGTCCCCCACTAACATAAATTATGCGCCCGAGTCGCACACATTTGGGGCGATCGCAGGTGTCAGCCCAGCCGAAGTGCAATGGGAGGGCCTCTCCCTGAGGGAACCGCCTCCATGATCACGGTTAACCCCTACGCCAGGTAAGTATGCCATTGACTGTCAACAACGGAGTACCCCATGGAATGAAACAAAACAGACACGACGGTGAGTGCCAAGAGCATCTGGAAAAAATCGTATTCTAACTAGTAGTTGCACACAATAGACTGGTAATGTCATGACTTAAATATTAACCACATGATTTTAATGGTCGCTCATGGACATTTGACTCCACGAAATGCGTTGTATATACTGAAAATTCGCGACAAACTTGGCCACAAAGGATTCTGGGTAGAGAGAGAGAGATTATGCACGCACACCAAGCGGCACTTATCCCATGCCAGCGATCATCCTATCAGCGTCCGTAGCCCCCCAAATCATATGGTTGCTGTCAACCAATGGGTTTTCTTTTATGCGAAACGCGGCGTGTGAGGGCGTCAGTACTCGACAAGTACAGGTGACCTGTGGATCTGGCCAACTCTCGATTATTTCATTGCTTAGTACATCGAAAACCTGTCCATTTTTAATAAATAATAATAACTTGATCAATGGTCGACATTTCCCTGAAAATCTAGTTAGGAAACCCACATTGTTCTCACATGAGGCGGATCTGCGCGATTTCTCACTAGAGATGACCAATGTAAGAAATTAGATCTGATTTTTTAGTTTCATTATCAGGGGATAGCGCGAACGCAGTCCCCCACTAACATAAATTATGCGCCCGAGTCGCCCACATTTGGGGCGATCGCAGGTGTCAGCCCAGCCGAAGTGCAATGGGAGGGCCTCTCCCTGAGGGAACCGCCTCCATGATCACGGTTAACCCCTACGCCAGGTAAGTATGCCATTGACTGTCAACAACGGAGTACCCCATGGAATGAAACAAAACAGACACGACGGTGAGTGCCAAGAGCATCTGGAAAAAATCGTATTCTAACTAGTAGTTGCACACAATAGACTGGTAATGTCATGACTTAAATATTAAGCACATGATTTTAATGGTCGCTCATGGACATTTGACTCCACGAAATGCGTTGTATATACTGAAAATTCGCGACAAACTTGGCCACAAAGGATTCTGGGTAGAGAGAGAGAGAGATTATGCACGCACACAAAGCGGCACTAATCCCATGCCAGCGATCATCCTATCAGCGTCCGTAGCCCCCCAAATCATATGGTTGCTGTCAACCAATGGGTTTTCTTTTATGCGAAACGCGGCGTGTGAGGGCGTCAGTACTCGACAAGTACAGGTGACCTGTGGATCTGGCCAACTCTCGACTATTTCATTGCTTAGTACATCGAAAACCTGTCCATTTTTATAAATATATACTTGATCATGGTCGACATTTCCCTGAAATCTAGTTAGGAACCCACATTGTTCTCACATGAGGCGGATCTGCGCGATTTCTCACTAGAGATGACCAATGTAAGAAATTAGATCTGATTTTTTAGTTTCATTATCAGGGGATAGCGCGAACGCAGTCCCCCACTAACATAAATTATGCGCCCGAGTCGCCCACATTTGGGGCGATCGCAGGTGTCAGCCCAGCCGAAGTGCAATGGGAGGGCCTCTCCCTGAGGGAACCGCCTCCATGATCACGGTTAACCCCTACGCCAGGTAAGTATGCCATTGACTGTCAACAACGGAGTACCCCATGGAATGAAACAAAACAGACACGACGGTGAGTGCCAAGAGCATCTGGAAAAAATCGTATTCTACCTAGTAGTTGCACACAATAGACTGGTAATGCCATGACTTAAATATTAACCACATGATTTTAATGGTCGCTCATGGACATTTGACTCCACAAAATGCGTTGTATATACTGAAAATTCGCGACAAACTTGGCCACAAAGGATTCTGGGTAGAGAGAGAGAGAGATTATGCACGCACACCAAGCGGCACTAATCCCATGCCAGCGATCATCCTATCAGCGTCCGTAGCCCCCCAAATCATATGGTTGCTGTCAACCAATGGGTTTTCTTTTATGCGAAACGCGGCGTGTGAGGGCGTCAGTACTCGACAAGTACAGGTGACCTGTGGATCTGGCCAACTCTCGATTATTTCATTGCTTAGTACATCGAAAACCTGTCCATTTTTAATAAATAATAATAACTTGATCAATGGTCGACATTTCCCTGAAAATCTAGTTAGGAAACCCACATTGTTCTCACATGAGGCGGATCTGCGCGATTTCTCACTAGAGATGACCAATGTAAGAAATTAGATCTGATTTTTTAGTTTCATTATCAGGGGATAGCGCGAACGCAGTCCCCCACTAACATAAATTATGCGCCCGAGTCGCCCACATTTGGTGCGATCGCAGGTGTCAGCCCAGCCGAAGTGCAATGGGAGGGCCTCTCCCTGAGGGAACCGCCTCCATGATCACGGTTAACCCCTACGCCAGGTAAGTATGCCATTGACTGTCAACAACGGAGTACCCCATGGAATGAAACAAAACAGACACGACGGTGAGTGCCAAGAGCATCTGGAAAAAATCGTATTCTAACTAGTAGTTGCACACAATAGACTGGTAATGTCATGACTTAAATATTAACCACATGATTTTAATGGTCGCTCATGGACATTTGACTCCACGAAATGCGTTGTATATACTGAAAATTCGCGACAAACTTGGCCACAAAGGATTCTGGGTAGAGAGAGAGAGAGATTATGCACGCACACCAAGCGGCACTAATCCCATGCCAGCGATCATCCTATCAGCGTCCGTAGCCCCCCAAATCATATGGTTGCTGTCAACCAATGGGTTTTCTTTTATGCGAAACGCGGCGTGTGAGGGCGTCAGTACTCGACAAGTACAGGTGACCTGTGGATCAGGCCAACTCTCGATTATTTCATTGCTTAGTACATCGAAAACCTGTCCATATTTAATAAATAATAATAACTTGATCAATGGTCGACATTTCCCTGAAAATCTAGTTAGGAAACCCACATTGTTCTCACATGAGGCGGATCTGCGCGATTTCTCACTAGAGATGACCAATGTAAGAAATTAGATCTGATTTTTTAGTTTCATTATCAGGGGATAGCGCGAACGCAGTCCCCCACTAACATAAATTATGCGCCCGAGTCGCCCACATTTGGGGCGATCGCAGTTGTCAGCCCAGCCGAAGTGCAATGGGAGGGCCTCTCCCTGAGGGAACCGCCTCCATGATCACGGTTAACCCCTACGCCAGGTAAGTATGCCATTGACTGTCAACAACGGAGTACCCCATGGAATGAAACAAAACAGACACGACGGTGAGTGCCAAGAGCATCTGGAAAAAATCGTATTCTAACTAGTAGTTGCACACAATAGACTGGTAATGTCATGACTTAAATATTAACCACATGATTTTAATGGTCGCTCATGGACATTTGACTCCACGAAATGCGTTGTATATACTGAAAATTCGCGACAAACTTGGCCACAAAGGATTCTGGGTAGAGAGAGAGAGAGAGAGATTATGCACGCACACCAAGCGGCACTAATCCCATGCCAGCGATCATCCTATCAGCGTCCGTAGCCCCCCAAATCATATGGTTGCTGTCAACCAATGGGTTTTCTTTTATGCGAAACGCGGCGTGTGAGGGCGTCAGTACTCGACAAGTACAGGTGACCTGTGGATCTGGCCAACTCTCGATTATTTCATTGCTTAGTACATCGAAAACCTGTCCATTTTTAATAAATAATAATAACTTGGATCAATGGTCGACATTTCCCTGAAAATCTAGTTAGGAAACCCACATTGTTCTCACATGAGGCGGATCTGCGCGATTTCTCACTAGAGATGACCAATGTAAGAAATTAGATCTGATTTTTTAGTTTCATTATCAGGGGATAGCGCGAACGCAGTCCCCCACTAACATAAATTATGCGCCCGAGTCGCCCACATTTGGGGCGATCGCAGGTGTCAGCCCAGCCGAAGTGCAATGGGAGGGCCTCTCCCTGAGGGAACCGCCTCCATGATCACGGTTAACCCCTACGCCAGGTAAGTATGCCATTGACTGTCAACAACGGAGTACCCCATGGAATGAAACAAAACAGACACGACGGTGAGTGCCAAGAGCATCTGGAAAAAATCGTATTCTAACTAGTAGTTGCACACAATAGACTGGTAATGTCATGACTTAAATATTAACCACATGATTTTAATGGTCGCTCATGGACATTTGACTCCACGAAATGCGTTGTATATACTGAAAATTCGCGACAAACTTGGCCACAAAGGATTCTGGGTAGAGAGAGAGAGAGATTATGCACGCACACAAAGCGGCACTAATCCCATGCCAGCGATCATCCTATCAGCGTCCGTAGCCCCCCAAATCATATGGTTGCTGTCAACCAATGGGTTTTCTTTTATGCGAAACGCGGCGTGTGAGGGCGTCAGTACTCGACAAGTACAGGTGACCTGTGGATCTGGCCAACTCTCGACTATTTCATTGCTTAGTACATCGAAAACCTGTCCATTTTTAATAAATAATAATAACTTGATCAATGGTCGACATTTCCCTGAAAATCTAGTTAGGAAACCCACATTGTTCTCACATGAGGCGGATCTGCGCGATTTCTCACTAGAGATGACCAATGTAAGAAATTAGATCTGATTTTTTAGTTTCATTATCAGGGGATAGCGCGAACGCAGTCCCCCACTAACATAAATTATGCGCCCGAGTCGCCCACATTTGGGGCGATCGCAGGTGTCAGCACAGCCGAAGTGCAATGGGAGGGCCTCTCCCTGAGGGAACCGCCTCCATGATCACGGTTAACCCCTACGCCAGGTAAGTATGCCATTGACTGTCAACAACGGAGTACCCCATGGAATGAAACAAAACAGACACGACGGTGAGTGCCAAGAGCATCTGGAAAAAATCGTATTCTAACTAGTAGTTGCACACAATAGACTGGTAATGTCATGACTTAAATATTAAGCACATGATTTTAATGGTCGCTCATGGACATTTGACTCCACGAAATGCGTTGTATATACTGAAAATTCGCGACAAACTTGGCCACAAAGGATTCTGGGTAGAGAGAGAGAGAGATTATGCACGCACACCAAGCGGCACTAATCCCATGCCAGCGATCATCCTATCAGCGTCCGTAGCCCCCCAAATCATATGGTTGCTGTCAACCAATGGGTTTTCTTTTATGCGAAACGCGGCGTGTGAGGGCGTCAGTACTCGACAAGTACAGGTGACCTGTGGATCTGGCCAACTCTCGATTATTTCATTGCTTAGTACATCGAAAACCTGTCCATTTTTAATAAATAATAATAACTTGATCAATGGTCGACATTTCCCTGAAAATCTAGTTAGGAAACCCACATTGTTCTCACATGAGGCGGATCTGCGCGATTTCTCACTAGAGATGACCAATGTAAGAAATTAGATCTGATTTTTTAGTTTCATTATCAGGGGATAGCGCGAACGCAGTCCCCCACTAACATAAATTATGCGCCCGAGTCGCCCACATTTGGGGCGATCGCAGGTGTCAGCCCAGCCGAAGTGCAATGGGAGGGCCTCTCCCTGAGGGAACCGCCTCCATGATCACGGTTAACCCCTACGCCAGGTAAGTATGCCATTGACTGTCAACAACGGAGTACCTCATGGAATGAAACAAAACAGACACGACGGTGAGTGCCAAGAGCATCTGGAAAAAATCGTATTCTAACTAGTAGTTGCACACAATAGACTGGTAATGTCATGACTTAAATATTAACCACATGATTTTAATGGTCGCTCATGGACATTTGACTCCACGAAATGCGTTGTATATACTGAAAATTCGCGACAAACTTGGCCACAAAGGATTCTGGGTAGAGAGAGAGAGAGATTATGCACGCACACCAAGCGGCACTAATCCCATGCCAGCGATCATCCTATCAGCGTCCGTAGCCCCCCAAATCATATGGTTGCTGTCAACCAATGGGTTTTCTTTTATGCGAAACGCGGCGTGTGAGGGCGTCAGTACTCGACAAGTACAGGTGACCTGTGGATCTGGCCAACTCTCGATTATTTCATTGCTTAGTACATCGAAAACCTGTCCATTTTTAATAAATAATAATAACTTGATCAATGGTCGACATTTCCCTGAAAATCTAGTTAGGAAACCCACATTGTTCTCACATGAGGCGGATCTGCGCGATTTCTCACTAGAGATGACCAATGTAAGAAATTAGATCTGAATTTTTAGTTTCATTATCAGGGGATAGCGCGAACGCAGTCCCCCACTAACATAAATTATGCGCCCGAGTCGCCCACATTTGGGGCGATCGCAGGTGTCAGCCCAGCCGAAGTGCAATGGGAGGGCCTCTCCCTGAGGGAACCGCCTCCATGATCACAGTTAACCCCTACGCCAGGTAAGTATGCCATTGACTGTCAACAACGGAGTACCCCATGGAATGAAACAAAACAGACACGACGGTGAGTGCCAAGAGCATCTGGAAAAAATCCTATTCTAACTAGTAGTTGCACACAATAGACTGGTAATGTCATGACTTAAATATTAACCACATGATTTTAATGGTCGCTCATGGACATTTGACTCCACGAAATGCGTTGTATATACTGAAAATTCGCGACAAACTTGGCCACAAAGGATTCTGGGTAGAGAGAGAGAGAGAGATTATGCACGCACACCAAGCGGCACTAATCCCATGCCAGCGATCATCCTATCAGCGTCCGTAGCCCCCCAAATCATATGGTTGCTGTCAACCAATGGGTTTTCTTTTATGCGAAACGCGGCGTGTGAGGGCGTCAGTACTCGACAAGTACAGGTGACCTGTGGATCTGGCCAACTCTCGATTATTTCATTGCTTAGTACATCGAAAACCTGTCCATTTTTAATAAATAATAATAACTTGATCAATGGTCGACATTTCCCTGAAAATCTAGTTAGGAAACCCAGATTGTTCTCACATGAGGCGGATCTGCGCGATTTCTCACTAGAGATGACCAATGTAAGAAATTAGATCTGATTTTTTAGTTTCATTATCAGGGGATAGCGCGAACGCAGTCCCCCACTAACATAAATTATGCGCCCGAGTCGCCCACATTTGGGGCGATCGCAGGTGTCAGCCCAGCCGAAGTGCAATGGGAGGGCCTCTCCCTGAGGGGACCGCCTCCATGATCACGGTTAACCCCTACGCCAGGTAAGTATGCCATTGACTGTCAACAACGGAGTACCCCATGGAATGAAACAAAACAGACACGACGGTGAGTGCCAAGAGCATCTGGAAAAAATCGTATTCTAACTAGTAGTTGCACACAATAGACTGGTAATGTCATGACTTAAATATTAACCACATGATTTTAATGGTCGCTCATGGACATTTGACTCCACGAAATGCGTTGTATATACTGAAAATTCGCGACAAACTTGGCCACAAAGGATTCTGGGTAGAGAGAGAGATTATGCACGCACACCAAGCGGCACTAATCCCATGCCAGCGATCATCCTATCAGCGTCCGTAGCCCCCCAAATCATATGGTTGCTGTCAACCAATGGGTTTTCTTTTATGCGAAACGCGGCGTGTGAGGGCGTCAGTACTCGACAAGTACAGGTGACCTGTGGATCTGGCCAACTCTCGATTATTTCATTGCTTAGTACATCGAAAACCTGTCCATTTTTAATAAATAATAATAACTTGATCAATGGTCGACATTTCCCTGAAAATCTAGTTAGGAAACCCACATTGTTCTCACATGAGGCGGATCTGCGCGATTTCTCACTAGAGATGACCAATGTAAGAAATTAGATCTGATTTTTTAGTTTCATTATCAGGGGATAGCGCGAACGCAGTCCCCCACTAACATAAATTATGCGCCCGAGTCGCCCACATTTGGGGCGATCGCAGGTGTCAGCCCAGCCGAAGTGCAATGGGAGGGCCTCTCCCTGAGGGAACCGCCTCCATGATCACGGTTAACCCCCACGCCAGGTAAGTATGCCATTGACTGTCAACAACGGAGTACCCCATGGAATGAAACAAAACAGACACGACGGTGAGTGCCAAGAGCATCTGGAAAAAATCGTATTCTAACTAGTAGTTGCACACAATAGACTGGTAATGTCATGACTTAAATATTAACCACATGATTTTAATGGTCGCTCATGGACATTTGACTCCACGAAATGCGTTGTATATACTGAAAATTCGCGACAAACTTGGCCACAAAGGATTCTGGGTAGAGAGAGAGAGAGAGAGATTATGCACGCACACCAAGCGGCACTAATCCCATGCCAGCGATCATCCTATCAGCGTCCGTAGCCCCCCAAATCATATGGTTGCTGTCAACCAATGGGTTTTCTTTTATGCGAAACGCGGCGTGTGAGGGCGTCAGTACTCGACAAGTACAGGTGACCTGTGGATCTGGCCAACTCTCGATTATTTCATTGCTTAGTACATCGAAAACCTGTCCATTTTTAATAAATAATAATAACTTGATCAATGGTCGACATTTCCCTGAAAATCTAGTTAGGAAACCCACATTGTTCTCACATGAGGCGGATCTGCGCGATTTCTCACTAGAGATGACCAATGTAAGAAATTAGATCTGATTTTTTAGTTTCATTATCAGGGGATAGCGCGAACGCAGTCCCCCACTAACATAAATTATGCGCCCGAGTCGCCCACATTTGGGGCGATCGCAGGTGTCAGCCCAGCCGAAGTGCAATGGGAGGGCCTCTCCCTGAGGGAACCGCCTCCATGATCATGGTTAACCCCTACGCCAGGTAAGTATGCCATTGACTGTCAACAACGGAGTACCCCTTGGAATGAAACAAAACAGACACGACGGTGAGTGCCAAGAGCATCTGGAAAAAATCGTATTCTAACTAGTAGTTGCACACAATAGACTGGTAATGTCATGACTTAAATATTAACCACATGATTTTAATGGTCGCTCATGGACATTTGACTCCACGAAATGCGTTGTATATACTGAAAATTCGCGACAAACTTGGCCACAAAGGATTCTGGGTAGAGAGAGAGAGAGATTATGCACGCACACCAAGCGGCACTTATCCCATGCCAGCGATCATCCTATCAGCGTCCGTAGCCCCCCAAATCATATGGTTGCTGTCAACCAATGGGTTTTCTTTTATGCGAAACGCGGCGTGTGAGGGCGTCAGTACTCGACAAGTACAGGTGACCTGTGGATCTGGCCAACTCTCGATTATTTCATTGCTTAGTACATCGAAAACCTGTCCATTTTTAATAAATAATAATAACTTGATCAATGGTCGACATTTCCCTGAAAATCTAGTTAGGAAACCCACATTGTTCTCACATGAGGCGGATCTGCGCGATTTCTCACTAGAGATGACCAATGTAAGAAATTAGATCTGATTTTTTAGTTTCATTATCAGGGGATAGCGCGAACGCAGTCCCCCACTAACATAAATTATGCGCCCGAGTCGCCCACATTTGGGGCGATCGCAGGTGTCAGCACAGCCGAAGTGCAATGGGAGGGCCTCTCCCTGAGGGAACCGCCTCCATGATCACGGTTAACCCCTACGCCAGGTAAGTATGCCATTGACTGTCAACAACGGAGTACCCCATGGAATGAAACAAAACAGACACGACGGTGAGTGCCAAGAGCATCTGGAAAAAATCGTATTCTAACTAGTAGTTGCACACAATAGACTGGTAATGTCATGACTTAAATATTAACCACATGATTTTAATGGTCGCTCATGGACATTTGACTCCACGAAATGCGTTGTATATACTGAAAATTCGCGACAAACTTGGCCACAAAGGATTCTGGGTAGAGAGAGAGAGAGAGATTATGCACGCACACCAAGCGGCCCTAATCCCATGCCAGCGATCATCCTATCAGCGTCCGTAGCCCCCCAAATCATATGGTTGCTGTCAACCAATGGGTTTTCTTTTATGCGAAACGCGGCGTGTGAGGGCGTCAGTACTCGACAAGTACAGGTGACCTGTGGATCTGGCCAACTCTCGATTATTTCATTGCTTAGTACATCGAAAACCTGTCCATTTTTAATAAATAATAATAACTTGATCAATGGTCGACATTTCCCTGAAAATCTAGTTAGGAAACCCACATTGTTCTCACATGAGGCGGATCTGCGCGATTTCTCACTAGAGATGGCCAATGTAAGAAATTAGATCTGATTTTTTAGTTTCATTATCAGGGGATAGCGCGAACGCAGTCCCCCACTAACATAAATTATGCGCCCGAGTCGCCCACATTTGGGGTGATCGCAGGTGTCAGCACAGCCGAAGTGCAATGGGAGGGCCTCTCCCTGAGGGAACCGCCTCCATGATCACGGTTAACCCCTACGCCAGGTAAGTATGCCATTGACTGTCAACAACGGAGTACCCCATGGAATGAAACAAAACAGACACGACGGTGAGTGCCAAGAGCATCTGGAAAAAATCGTATTCTAACTAGTAGTTGCACACAATAGACTGGTAATGTCATGACTTAAATATTAACCACATGCATGATTTTAATGGTCGCTCATGGACATTTGACTCCACGAAATGCGTTGTATATACTGAAAATTCGCGACAAACTTGGCCACAAAGGATTCTGGGTAGAGAGAGAGAGAGATTATGCACGCACACCAAGCGGCACTAATCCCATGCCAGCGATCATCCTATCAGCGTCCGTAGCCCCCCAAATCATATGGTTGCTGTCAACCAATGGGTTTTCTTTTATGCGAAACGCGGCGTGTGAGGGCGTCAGTACTCGACAAGTACAGGTGACCTGTGGATCTGGCCAACTCTCGATTATTTCATTGCTTAGTACATCGAAAACCTGTCCATTTTTAATAAATAATAATAACTTGATCAATGGTCGACATTTCGCTGAAAATCTAGTTAGGAAACCCACATTGTTCTCACTCACATGAGGCGGATCTGCGCGATTTCTCACTAGAGATGACCAATGTAAGAAATTAGATCTGATTTTTTAGTTTCATTATCAGGGGATAGCGCGAACGCAGTCCCCCACTAACATAAATTATGCGCCCGAGTCGCCCACATTTGGGGCGATCGCAGGTGTCAGCCCAGCCGAAGTGCAATGGGAAGGCCTCTCCCTGATGGAACCGCCTCCATGATCATGGTTAACCCCTACGCCAGGTAAGTATGCCATTGACTGTCAACAACGGAGTACCCCTTGGAATGAAACAAAACAGACACGACGGTGAGTGCCAAGAGCATCTGGAAAAAATCGTATTCTAACTAGTAGTTGCACACAATAGACTGGTAATGTCATGACTTAAATATTAACCACATGATTTTAATGGTCGCTCATGGACATTTGACTCCACGAAATGCGTTGTATATACTGAAAATTCGCGACAAACTTGGCCACAAAGGATTCTGGGTAGAGAGAGAGAGAGATTATGCACGCACACCAAGCGGCACTAATCCCATGCCAGCGATCATCCTATCAGCGTCCGTAGCCCCCCAAATCATATGGTTGCTGTCAACCAATGGGTTTTCTTTTATGCGAAACGCGGCGTGTGAGGGCGTCAGTACTCGACAAGTACAGGTGACCTGTGGATCTGGCCAACTCTCGATTATTTCATTGCTTAGTACATCGAAAACCTGTCCATTTTTAATAAATAATAATAACTTGGATCAATGGTCGACATTTCCCTGAAAATCTAGTTAGGAAACCCACATTGTTCTCACATGAGGCGGATCTGCGCGATTTCTCACTAGAGATGACCAATGTAAGAAATTAGATCTGATTTTTTAGTTTCATTATCAGGGGATAGCGCGAACGCAGTCCCCCACTAACATAAATTATGCGCCCGAGTCGCCCACATTTGGGGCGATCGCAGGTGTCAGCCCAGCCGAAGTGCAATGGGAGGGCCTCTCCCTGAGGGAACCGCCTCCATGATCACGGTTAACCCCTACGCCAGGTAAGTATGCCATTGACTGTCAACAACGGAGTACCCCATGGAATGAAACAAAACAGACACGACGGTGAGTGCCAAGAGCATCTGGAAAAAATCGTATTCTAACTAGTAGTTGCACACAATAGACTGGTAATGTCATGACTTAAATATTAACCACATGATTTTAATGGTCGCTCATGGACATTTGACTCCACGAAATGCGTTGTATATACTGAAAATTCGCGACAAACTTGGCCACAAAGGATTCTGGGTAGAGAGAGAGAGAGATTATGCACGCACACCAAGCGGCACTAATCCCATGCCAGCGATCATCCTATCAGCGTCCGTAGCCCCCCAAATCATATGGTTGCTGTCAACCAATGGGTTTTCTTTTATGCGAAACGCGGCGTGTGAGGGCGTCAGTACTCGACAAGTACAGGTGACCTGTGGATCTGGCCAACTCTCGATTATTTCATTGCTTAGTACATCGAAAACCTGTCCATTTTTAATAAATAATAATAACTTGGATCAATGGTCGACATTTCCCTGAAAATCTAGTTAGGAAACCCACATTGTTATCACATGAGGCGGATCTGCGCGATTTCTGACTAGAGATGACCAATGTAAGAAATTAGATCTGATTTTTTAGTTTCATTATCAGGGGATAGCGCGAACGCAGTCCCCCACTAACATAAATTATGCGCCCGAGTCGCCCACATTTGGGGCGATCGCAGGTGTCAGCCCAGCCGAAGTGCAATGGGAAGGCCTCTCCCTGAGGGAACCGCCTCCATGATCACGGTTAACCCCTACGCCAGGTAAGTATGCCATTGACTGTCAACAACGGAGTACCCCACGGAATGAAACAAAACAGACACGACGGTGAGTGCCAAGAGCATCTGGAAAAAATCGTATTCTAACTAGTAGTTGCACACAATAGACTGGTAATGTCATGACTTAAATATTAACCACATGATTTTAATGGTCGCTCATGGACATTTGACTCCACGAAATGCGTTGTATATACTGAAAATTCGCGACAAACTTGGCCACAAAGGATTCTGGGTAGAGAGAGAGAGAGAGAGAGATTATGCACGCACACCAAGCGGCTCTAATCCCATGCCAGCGATCATCCTATCAGCGTCCGTAGCCCCCCCAAATCATATGGTTGCTGTCAACCAATGGGTTTTCTTTTATGCGAAACGCGGCGTGTGAGGGCGTCAGTACTCGACAAGTACAGGTGACCTGTGGATCTGGCCAACTCTCGATTATTTCATTGCTTAGTACATCGAAAACCTGTCCATTTTTAATAAATAATAATAACTTGATCAATGGTCGACATTTCCCTGAAAATCTAGTTAGGAAACCCACATTGTTCTCACATGAGGCGGATCTGCGCGATTTCTCACTAGAGATGACCAATGTAAGAAATTAGATCTGATTTTTTAGTTTCATTATCAGGGGATAGCGCGAACGCAGTCCCCCACTAACATAAATTATGCGCCCGAGTCGCCCACATTTGGGGCGATCGCAGGTGTCAGCCCAGCCGAAGTGCAATGGGAGGGCCTCTCCCTGAGGGAACCGCCTCCATGATCACAGTTAACCCCTACGCCAGGTAAGTATGCCATTGACTGTCAACAACGGAGTACCCCATGGAATGAAACAAAACAGACACGACGGTGAGTGCCAAGAGCATCTGGAAAAAAATCGTATTCTAACTAGTAGTTGCACACAATAGACTGGTAATGTCATGACTTAAATATTAACCACATGATTTTAATGGTCGCTCATGGACATTTGACTCCACGAAATGCGTTGTATATACTGAAAATTCGCGACAAACTTGGCCACAAAGGATTCTGGGTAGAGAGAGAGAGAGATTATGCACGCACACCAAGCGGCACTAATCCCATGCCAGCGATCATCCTATCAGCGTCCGTAGCCCCCCAAATCATATGGTTGCTGTCAACCAATGGGTTTTCTTTTATGCGAAACGCGGCGTGTGAGGGCGTCAGTACTCGACAAGTACAGGTGACCTGTGGATCTGGCCAACTCTCGATTATTTCATTGCTTAGTACATCGAAAACCTGTCCATTTTTAATAAATAATAATAACTTGATCAATGGTCGACATTTCCCTGAAAATCTAGTTAGGAAACCCACATTGTTCTCACATGAGGCGGATCTGCGCGATTTCTCACTAGAGATGACCAATGTAAGAAATTAGATCTGATTTTTTAGTTTCATTATCAGGGGATAGCGCGAACGCAGTCCCCCACTAACATAAATTATGCGCCCGAGTCGCCCACATTTGGGGCGATCGCAGGTGTCAGCCCAGCCGAAGTGCAATGGGAGGGCCTCTCCCTGAGGGAACCGCCTCCATGATCACGGTTAACCCCTACGCCAGGTAAGTATGCCATTGACTGTCAACAACGGAGTACCCCATGGAATGAAACAAAACAGACACGACGGTGAGTGCCAAGAGCATCTGGAAAAAATCGTATTCTAACTAGTAGTTGCACACAATAGACTGGTAATGTCATGACTTAAATATTAACCACATGATTTTAATGGTCGCTCATGGACATTTGACTCCACGAAATGCGTTGTATATACTGAAAATTCGCGACAAACTTGGCCACAAAGGATTCTGGGTAGAGAGAGAGAGAGATTATGCACGCACACCAAGCGGCCCTAATCCCATGCCAGCGATCATCATATCAGCGTCCGTAGCCCCCCAAATCATATGGTTGCTGTCAACCAATGGGTTTTCTTTTATGCGAAACGCGGCGTGTGAGGGCGTCAGTACTCGACAAGTACAGGTGACCTGTGGATCTGGCCAACTCTCGATTATTTCATTGCTTAGTACATCGAAAACCTGTCCATTTTTAATAAATAATAATAACTTGATCAATGGTCGACATTTCCCTGAAAATCTAGTTAGGAAACCCACATTGTTCTCACTCACATGAGGCGGATCTGCGCGATTTCTCACTAGAGATGACCAATGTAAGAAATTAGATCTGATTTTTTAGTTTCATTATCAGGGGATAGCGCGAACGCAGTCCCCCACTAACATAAATTATGCGCCCGAGTCGCCCACATTTGGGGCGATCGCAGGTGTCAGCCCAGCCGAAGTGCAATGGGAGGGCCTCTCCCTGAGGGAACCGCCTCCATGATCACGGTTAACCCCTACGCCAGGTAAGTATGCCATTGACTGTCAACAACGGAGTACCCCATGGAATGAAACAAAACAGACACGACGGTGAGTGCCAAGAGCATCTGGAAAAAATCGTATTCTAACTAGTAGTTGCACACAATAGACTGGTAATGTCATGACTTAAATATTAACCACATGATTTTAATGGTCGCTCATGGACATTTGACTCCACGAAATGCGTTGTATATACTGAAAATTCGCGACAAACTTGGCCACAAAGGATTCTGGGTAGAGAGAGAGAGAGATTATGCACGCACACCAAGCGGCACTAATCCCATGCCAGCGATCATCCTATCAGCGTCCGTAGCCCCCCAAATCATATGGTTGCTGTCAACCAATGGGTTTTCTTTTATGCGAAACGCGGCGTGTGAGGGCGTCAGTACTCGACAAGTACAGGTGACCTGTGGAATTGGCCAACTCTCGATTATTTCATTGCTTAGTACATCGAAAACCTGTCCATTTTTAATAAATAATAATAACTTGATCAATGGTCGACATTTCCCTGAAAATCTAGTTAGGAAACCCACATTGTTCTCACTCACATGAGGCGGATCTGCGCGATTTCTCACTAGAGATGACCAATGTAAGAAATTAGATCTGATTTTTTAGTTTCATTATCATGGGATAGCGCGAACGCAGTCCCCCACTAACATAAATTATGCGCCCGAGTCGCCCACATTTGGGGCGATCGCAGGTGTCAGCCCAGCCGAAGTGCAATGGGAGGGCCTCTCCCTGAGGGAACCGCCTCCATGATCACGGTTAACCCCTACGCCAGGTAAGTATGCCATTGACTGTCAACAACGGAGTACCCCATGGAATGAAACAAAACAGACACGACGGTGAGTGCCAAGAGCATCTGGAAAAAATCGTATTCTAACTAGTAGTTGCACACAATAGACTGGTAATGTCATGACTTAAATATTAACCACATGATTTTAATGGTCGCTCATGGACATTTGACTCCACGAAATGCGTTGTATATACTGAAAATTCGCGACAAACTTGGCCACAAAGGATTCTGGGTAGAGAGAGAGAGAGATTATGCACGCACACCAAGCGGCACTAATCCCATGCCAGCGATCATCCTATCAGCGTCCGTAGCCCCCCAAATCATATGGTTGCTTTCAACCAATGGGTTTTCTTTTATGCGAAACGCGGCGTGTGAGGGCGTCAGTACTCGACAAGTACAGGTGACCTGTGGATCTGGCCAACTCTCGATTATTTCATTGCTTAGTACATCGAAAACCTGTCCATTTTTAATAAATAATAATAACTTGATCAATGGTCGACATTTCCCTGAAAATCTAGTTAGGAAACCCACATTGTTCTCACATGAGGCGGATCTGCGCGATTTCTCACTAGAGATGACCAATGTAAGAAATTAGATCTGATTTTTTAGTTTCATTATCATGGGATAGCGCGAACGCAGTCCCCCACTAACATAAATTATGCGCCCGAGTCGCCCACATTTGGGGCGATCGCAGGTGTCAGCCCAGCCGAAGTGCAATGGGAGGGCCTCTCCCTGAGGGAACCGCCTCCATGATCACGGTTAACCCCTACGCCAGGTAAGTATGCCATTGACTGTCAACAACGGAGTACCCCATGGAATGAAACAAAACAGACACGACGGTGAGTGCCAAGAGCATCTGGAAAAAATCGTATTCTAACTAGTAGTTGCACACAATAGACTGGTAATGTCATGACTTAAATATTAACCACATGATTTTAATGGTCGCTCATGGACATTTGACTCCACGAAATGCGTTGTATATACTGAAAATTCGCGACAAACTTGGCCACAAAGGATTCTGGGTAGAGAGAGAGAGAGAGATTATGCACGCACACCAAGCGGCACTAATCCCATGCCAGCGATCATCCTATCAGCGTCCGTAGCCCCCCAAATCATATGGTTGCTGTCAACCAATGGGTTTTCTTTTATGCGAAACGCGGCGTGTGAGGGCGTCAGTACTCGACAAGTACAGGTGACCTGTGGATCTGGCCAACTCTCGATTATTTCATTGCTTAGTACATCGAAAACCTGTCCATTTTTAATAAATAATAATAACTTGATCAATGGTCGACATTTCCCTGAAAATCTAGTTAGGAAACCCACATTGTTCTCACATGAGGCGGATCTGCGCGATTTCTCACTAGAGATGACCAATGTAAGAAATTAGATCTGATTTTTTAGTTTCATTATCAGGGGATAGCGCGAACGCAGTCCCCCACTAACATAAATTATGCGCCCGAGTCGCCCACATTTGGGGCGATCGCAGGTGTCAGCCCAGCCGAAGTGCAATGGGAGGGCCTCTCCCTGAGGGAACCGCCTCCATGATCACAGTTAACCCCTACGCCAGGTAAGTATGCCATTGACTGTCAACAACGGAGTACCCCATGGAATGAAACAAAACAGACACGACGGTGAGTGCCAAGAGCATCTGGAAAAAATCGTATTCTAACTAGTAGTTGCACACAATAGACTGGTAATGTCATGACTTAAATATTAATGATATAGGGTGCTCTTTGTCTTCAGAGCCTTGTGAACGATTTTCCAGGCCAGCTCCTTCAACAGGTTATCCAGAAGAGGACTGTGGCACGATGCGAAAATTTTACTCCAGTTCATGTGGGGAGCTTTCAAGATGACGTGTGGGGTATGCGATAGTTTCTCAAGGAGAGTGGAATACACAGATTGTGTAGATATGATCGTCCAGTTGGATGTGCAGAGTGTCGCATGGTTTTGTTGACAAGACTTTCTGAGGTGAGCATGCCATTGTGGTGGGTCAGAAAAGTGCGGATACAGGTTAGACCAAGGCAGAGCCAGAATTGCTAGAAGGTTTTTATTCGCCCAGGACAGAGGGAAGAAGCGATCTGGGAGATCCGACACCATAGAACTACAGGAACTTTGAATAAAAATGGCATCAGCCTTCATTTGGATGTTAACCAGGCCCAATCCCCCTTCTTGTAGAGGCAGATAGAAAGTTTCCCGCTTTATAAATTCTTTCTTCCCAGACCACATGAAGTTGAAAACCAGAGGAGTGAGCGTCTGAATGACAGAGTTGGGAATATTGTAGATGTGTGCAATGTACCAAAGTGGTGCGGTAACGAGGTTGTTTATGACGATGACTTTTCCGACCATTGAGAGACGTCTCTTCTCCCATTGAGTAAGAGTGGTTTTAAACTTCTTGACGCAACTGTCCCAATTGACGGCACTCATATCGATGCTCCCAAACCAGAAGCCATTGATTTTGATTCTGACCCCCGTCCAGTCAATGTTATAAGGCTTGTCTGAACGGTTTCTCCAGCTTCCTAGGAAGAGACCTTTGCATTTCGTCATATTGAGTTCAGAGCCCGAAGCAGTACCAAATCTCTCAAAAAGTTGGAACAGAGCCTTGAACGACTTATTATCAGTAACCAGAGCTGTGGAGTCATCTGCATATTGGAGAAGTTTGCATTCAGTTTTTGATCCAGGTAGTTTCACACCTTTGATTTCGGTTGAACTCTGCACAGCTGCTGCAAGCGGCTCCATGAAAATGATGTACAGCAAAGGTGAGAGTGGGCAGCCCTGACGGACACCCCTAGATAAAGAAAAGGCAGGGGACACATGCCCATTGACGGTGACCGAACTCATGATATCATTGTAGATCGTCTTGATGTAAGAACAGAAGAGTGAGCCGCAATTCAGCTGCATGAGGGTTTTATATAGGAATTTCCACTCAACCCTATCAAAGGCTTTTTTCTGATCCAAAGAAACGATAGCACTGCCAAAGCCTCTGCTATTAGCAAAAGTGGTGAAATCTCTCAGGATGCGCACGTTTTGGTGAATTGACCGCCCAGCAACACCACAGGTTTGGAAAGGCCCGATAACAGATGGAAGAACAGAATATAAACGGGTGGCGAGAGCTTTCGTGACGATTTTGTAGTCAACGTTAAGAAGGGATATAGGTCTTTTATCCCCAGGGCGCACTGCTTCGTGATGATTACCTTCTTGGGGTGAAGGCTTATTCACCAGGGTGATTAGACCCTGACGCTGGGAGGTGGATAGTTGACCTTGTGTCATGGCGATATTAATAACTTGGGTGAAATCTTCTCCTAGATCTTCCCAGAAGAGCATATAAAATTCTTTGGGAAGACCATCCAAGCCCGGGGTCTTATTATCTTTCATGTTCTTCAGAGCATCATGTAACTCTTTCTGTATAATTGGTTTGTCAAGTTGTTGTTTTTGCATGTCAGAGAAAGACCTGGTGAGCTTGCCCAGGAAGAAATCTTGCTCCTTGCAGTCTAAGTTTGGTTGTGATGTATATAATTTACTATAAAATTGGGCAAAGACAGATGGGACTTCATCCGGATCTGACACCACTTTGCCTTCAGCATTGATAACACTGGAGACCAGCTTGCTCTTGCCACGTCTGCGTTCTGTAGTTAAAAAGACGCTTGACCATCTTTCCTGCTCTTGAATAAGTTGTGCTCGCGAGCGGATTTTCGCCCCTTCCAGTTTCCTAAGCTGTAAGTCATGAATTTTCTTTTTGGTAATGTGGTAGGATCCCAGGGTAGCCCGAGTACGGTCTCCCGAGTTAAGCTTATGTGTCAGTTCTTTAAAATGATGAAGAAGTTTGTTCAGCTTTGCTCTATTGTCTTGCGATATGCGTTTTGAGTGCGTGGTGATTAGTGATTTGGCCCGAGCCTTGACTGTGTCCCACCAGTCCAAAATAGAGTCAAAGGCAGGTTTAAGGGTCTTCCATTGTTGGATGTGTTTTCTTATGCTACTCCTGACTACAGGGTCTTGGAGGGTTGAGATATTACACTTCCATACACCTCGACCTCTTGCGATGGATGTTGGCATCTTGAGTACACAGGTGATGAATTCATGGTCAGAGAATGGACAAGGAATGATTTTAGATTCAGTGGTCATGTTTTTGGGGGTCAGAAACTTGTCAATTCTAGATGCAGAAGCGTTGTTGGCACTCCTCCAGGTGAATTCCTTCGTTGAGGGATGGGAAATGCGCCAGTGATCAGTGATATTATAGTCAGAGCAGATGGAATTAAGGACATCAGAGCCGGCCCGGACTTCTGGGCTATCAAGTCCACCAAGTTTGTCAAGCAGTGGATCACTGACACAATTGAAATCACCACATAGGATTGTCTCTTTGTTTGGGGGCAAATATTGAGCAAGAGAACCGAAGAAGCTAATGCGAGCCTGAGGATTATTGGGGGCATAGACAGAACACAAACGAAAGGAAGTGGTGCCATGCGTGATGGAGACAGAAACAACTCTGCCTTCAGAATCCGTATGAACTTCATTGTACTTCGCTTGGAAGGCTGGAGAGAAAAGGATGGCCACGCCTCTTGAGTGTTTAGACCCAAGGCTATACAGGATGCGTCCACCCCATTCCATCTCCCATTGCTCCGCATCATCACAAGAGCTCATATACGTTTCCTGGATGCAGATAAGGTCGAATTTGGCGCTATGGCAGTGGTTAAAGAAGGCGAGTCTGGAGGCTTGGTTGCGTAGTCCCTGGATGTTTATAGAGGCGATGGTAGTCATGATATTACTGGTTAAGGGTGAGACACTGCTGTAAACTTTCTATCGTCTGCTGCGATAAGAAGTGTGTATGTGTTGTGTGTACATGTTTTGTCCAAGCCAATGTTGTGCCGGAGGAAAATTTGCAGGCTGACACCGGACAAAATAATTTCACTCCCCTCTCTCCATGTTCCTTCTTACAGTGGGAACGCAGGCTGGCAAAGGATTCAGCAATGAATTCGCAACCAATGCTGGCGAACTGGTTGCAAGTAAACTTAGCATTTTTAGTAACAATTTCATGAAGTTTGGTCACTTCCGGTGGTTTCATTTTTTTTGCACTTTCATCTGTTTGACCATCATCTGAGAAGTGTCTTTTTCTATCTTCTGTTGGAGGTTTCGTGTTTTCTGGACCAGGGTGGGCTGTAGCTGGCTGCGGCAGTGTGACTATGGCAGTCTCATATGATGATTGAGAGCTTTCACCACTACTGTGGGCTGGTGTTGGTTGATCCATTTCATTGGTCATATTCTCCGTGTTGGCTGGGATCTTGGGTGTCTGTTTTTGGGTAACAGATGGTTCGTTTGATTTGGTAACTGGTAACCTAGAAGAGGCCGTGGGAGCATGAACAGGAGACTCAGACGGAGGGTTGGTGGTTGTGTTGGCGGTTGTGTTTTCTCCGGTGGTATTTTCTATGACCATATCTTCAATGGTGGGTAAACAGTCCTGGCATGCGACTTCTACATATGGGGATTCGGATTTTTTGGAGCACTTGGTACATGATTCTATAGTTGCTTCTTTTGGAGGGACCAGATCTGAGCAGTACATGCACTTGATGTCCAAGGCTGCAACGAAGTTTCCACATTTGCAGCTAGAGGACATTGGTGGCGCATTTGCCCATGAGGGACTTTTAGAGACTTGGTTAGCAAAGGAGAGTTTGCAATTCCGAGCGATGTGACCGGGTTTGTGGCAGATAGTGCACACAATGGTTTTGTCACAGTCATTTGTCGAATGGCCATGCTCAAGGCATCTGTTGCAAATGGTGGTTTTGCAGTCTTTGGATAAGTGACCTGATTGCTGGCATCTGTTGCATGTTCTCACTTGTCCCATGTATGAAACCCAAACATTACGTCCGGAGATACGTAACGCAGATGGAATGTTAGATCTCAATTTCATTTTATATTGGCGGTTACCATTGAACACTTTTGGAGCGAAGTGGTAGGTACAGAAGCGGGAGGCCAAGACCTCGCCATATTGGCTAAGAGTGTACCGAATTTCGTTGTCGTTGGTCTCAGATGGGATATGGAAAAGGGTGACGATCGTGTACTCAGTAAAATTTTTGCAATCTTCTACGCCATGCATCTTTTCAAATTTCCGTTCATTTTCTCTTCTTTTGCTGAATGAAGTGAATGTTATATCATACTTGTTACCAGGCAGAGGCTGGACACACGTCAAGTCGTCAATATTAATACCTAACTCTTTAATTCTTTTGAACAGGTCAACTGGTTTGACAGGTTCAGTCAACGTGACCGAGATAGAGGAATCTCGCCTCATTCTCGTCAGAGCAGTGATCAACAATCGGGGGAGGATTTGGGAAACGGCGCAAAGGCCAGTCCTCCAGATAGGTGACACCAACCACACAGGATACACAGGACGCCAAGTAGAAAACTAGCGACAAGCAGACAAATAATGGGTAAGACTCACCAAGCAGAGCAGAACGAGACAGGAGCTGGTTTCTTCAGGAGCGCTTCGCAGTGTCTTCTCTTCACGGCATCTTCCGGACTTTCCCCGGGGGCCAAAGATGGCACACACCCGGGGAGACAACAACAAATACAGTAACCAGAAACAATCAAGCAATTACTCACCAAAGAGAAGCAGCAAGGATAAGGGTTGATCAGCAGTCAAGTCACCAGTAGCAGGAAGCTGGACAATGGTTATACCAACAGCAGAAAGCAGGCCTAGAGATCACGGTTAACCCCTACGCCAGGTAAGTATGCCATTGACTGTCAACAACGGAGTACCCCATGGAATGAAACAAAACAGACACGACGGTGAGTGCCAAGAGCATCTGGAAAAAATCGTATTCTAACTAGTAGTTGCACACAATAGACTGGTAATGTCATGACTTAAATATTAACCACATGATTTTAATGGTCGCTCATGGACATTTGACTCCACGAAATGCGTTGTATATACTGAAAATTCGCGACAAACTTGGCCACAAAGGATTCTGGGTAGAGAGAGAGAGAGATTATGCACGCACACCAAGCGGCACTAATCCCATGCCAGCGATCATCCTATCAGCGTCCGTAGCCCCCCAAATCATATGGTTGCTGTCAACCAATGGGTTTTCTTTTATGCGAAACGCGGCGTGTGAGGGCGTCAGTACTCGACAAGTACAGGTGACCTGTGGATCTGGCCAACTCTCGATTATTTCATTGCTTAGTACATCGAAAACCTGTCCATTTTTAATAAATAATAATAACTTGATCAATGGTCGACATTTCCCTGAAAATCTAGTTAGGAAACCCACATTGTTCTCACTCACATGAGGCGGATCTGCGCGATTTCTCACTAGAGATGACCAATGTAAGAAATTAGATCTGATTTTTTAGTTTCATTATCAGGGGATAGCGCGAACGCAGTCCCCCCACTAACATAAATTATGCGCCCGAGTCGCCCACATTTGGGGCGATCGCAGGTGTCAGCCCAGCCGAAGTGCAATGGGAGGGCCTCTCCCTGAGGGAACCGCCTCCATGATCACGGTTAACCCCTACGCCAGGTAAGTATGCCATTGACTGTCAACAACGGAGTACCCCATGGAATGAAACAAAACAGACACGACGGTGAGTGCCAAGAGCATCTGGAAAAAATCGTATTCTAACTAGTAGTTGCACACAATAGACTGGTAATGTCATGACTTAAATATTAACCACATGATTTTAATGGTCGCTCATGGACATTTGACTCCACGAAATGCGTTGTATATACTGAAAATTCGCGACAAACTTGGCCACAAAGGATTCTGGGTAGAGAGAGAGAGAGATTATGCACGCACACCAAGCGGCCCTAATCCCATGCCAGCGATCATCCTATCAGCGTCCGTAGCCCCCCAAATCATATGGTTGCTGTCAACCAATGGGTTTTCTTTTATGCGAAACGCGGCGTGTGAGGGCGTCATTACTCGACAAGTACAGGTGACCTGTGGATCTGGCCAACTCTCGATTATTTCATTGCTTAGTACATCGAAAACCTGTCCATTTTTAATAAATAATAATAACTTGATCAATGGTCGACATTTCCCTGAAAATCTAGTTAGGAAACCCACATTGTTCTCACATGAGGCGGATCTGCGCGATTTCTCACTAGAGATGACCAATGTAAGAAATTAGATCTGATTTTTTAGTTTCATTATCAGGGGATAGCGCGAACGCAGTCCCCCACTAACATAAATTATGCGCCCGAGTCGCCCACATTTGGGGCGATCGCAGTTGTCAGCCCAGCCGAAGTGCAATGGGAGGGCCTCTCCCTGAGGGAACCGCCTCCATGATCACGGTTAACCCCTACGCCAGGTAAGTATGCCATTGACTGTCAACAACGGAGTACCCCATGGAATGAAACAAAACAGACACGACGGTGAGTGCCAAGAGCATCTGGAAAAAATCGTATTCTAACTAGTAGTTGCACACAATAGACTGGTAATGTCATGACTTAAATATTAACCACATGATTTTAATGGTCGCTCATGGACATTTGACTCCACGAAATGCGTTGTATATACTGAAAATTCGCGACAAACTTGGCCACAAAGGATTCTGGGTAGAGAGAGAGAGAGAGATTATGCACGCACACCAAGCGGCCCTAATCCCATGCCAGCGATCATCCTATCAGCGTCCGTAGCCCCCCAAATCATATGGTTGCTGTCAACCAATGGGTTTTCTTTTATGCGAAACGCGGCGTGTGAGGGCGTCATTACTCGACAAGTACAGGTGACCTGTGGATCTGGCCAACTCTCGATTATTTCATTGCTTAGTACATCGAAAACCTGTCCATTTTTAATAAATAATAATAACTTGATCAATGGTCGACATTTCCCTGAAAATCTAGTTAGGAAACCCACATTGTTCTCACATGAGGCGGATCTGCGCGATTTCTCACTAGAGATGACCAATGTAAGAAATTAGATCTGATTTTTTAGTTTCATTATCAGGGGATAGCGCGAACGCAGTCCCCCACTAACATAAATTATGCGCCCGAGTCGCCCACATTTGGGGTGATCGCAGGTGTCAGCACAGCCGAAGTGCAATGGGAGGGCCTCTCCCTGAGGGAACCGCCTCCATGATCACGGTTAACCCCTACGCCAGGTAAGTATGCCATTGACTGTCAACAACGGAGTACCCCATGGAATGAAACAAAACAGACACGACGGTGAGTGCCAAGAGCATCTGGAAAAAATCGTATTCTAACTAGTAGTTGCACACAATAGACTGGTAATGTCATGACTTAAATATTAACCACATGATTTTAATGGTCGCTCATGGACATTTGACTCCACGAAATGCGTTGTATATACTGAAAATTCGCGACAAACTTGGCCACAAAGGATTCTGGGTAGAGAGAGAGAGAGATTATGCACGCACACCAAGCGGCACTAATCCCATGCCAGCGATCATCCTATCAGCGTCCGTAGCCCCCCAAATCATATGGTTGCTGTCAACCAATGGGTTTTCTTTTATGCGAAACACGGCGTGTGAGGGCGTCAGTACTCGACAAGTACAGGTGACCTGTGGATCTGGCCAACTCTCGATTATTTCATTGCTTAGTACATCGAAAACCTGTCCATTTTTAATAAATAATAATAACTTGATCAATGGTCGACATTTCCCTGAAAATCTAGTTAGGAAACCCACATTGTTCTCACATGAGGCGGATCTGCGCGATTTCTCACTAGAGATGACCAATGTAAGAAATTAGATCTGATTTTTTAGTTTCATTATCAGGGGATAGCGCGAACGCAGTCCCCCACTAACATAAATTATGCGCCCGAGTCGCCCACATTTGGGGCGATCGCAGGTGTCAGCCCAGCCGAAGTGCAATGGGAGGGCCTCTCCCTGAGGGAACCGCCTCCATGATCACGGTTAACCCCTACGCCAGGTAAGTATGCCATTGACTGTCAACAACGGAGTACCCCATGGAATGAAACAAAACAGACACGACGGTGAGTGCCAAGAGCATCTGGAAAAAATCGTATTCTAACTAGTAGTTGCACACAATAGACTGGTAATGTCATGACTTAAATATTAACCACATGATTTTAATGGTCGCTCATGGACATTTGACTCCACGAAATGCGTTGTATATACTGAAAATTCGCGACAAACTTGGCCACAAAGGATTCTGGGTAGAGAGAGAGAGAGATTATGCACGCACACCAAGCGGCCCTAATCCCATGCCAGCGATCATCCTATCAGCGTCCGTAGCCCCCCCAAATCATATGGTTGCTGTCAACCAATGGGTTTTCTTTTATGCGAAACGCGGCGTGTGAGGGCGTCAGTACTCGACAAGTACAGGTGACCTGTGGATCTGGCCAACTCTCGATTATTTCATTGCTTAGTACATCGAAAACCTGTCCATTTTTAATAAATAATAATAACTTGATCAATGGTCGACATTTCCCTGAAAATCTAGTTAGGAAACCCACATTGTTCTCACATGAGGCGGATCTGCGCGATTTCTCACTAGAGATGACCAATGTAAGAAATTAGATCTGATTTTTTAGTTTCATTATCAGGGGATAGCGCGAACGCAGTCCTCCACTAACATAAATTATGCGCCCGAGTCGCCCACATTTGGGGCGATCGCAGGTGTCAGCACAGCCGAAGTGCAATGGGAGGGCCTCTCCCTGAGGGAACCGTCTCCATGATCACGGTTAACCCCTACGCCAGGTAAGTATGCCATTGACTGTCAACAACGGAGTACCCCATGGAATGAAACAAAACAGACACGACGGTGAGTGCCAAGAGCATCTGGAAAAAATCGTATTCTAACTAGCAGTTGCACACATAGACTGGTAATGTCATGACTTAAATATTAACCACATGATTTTATGGTCGCTCATGGACATTTGACTCCACGAAATGCGTTGTATATACTGAAAATTCGCGACAAACTTGGCCACAAAGGATTCTGGGTAGAGAGAGAGAGATTATGCACGCACACCAAGCGGCACTTATCCCATGCCAGCGATCATCCTATCAGCGTCCGTAGCCCCCCAAATCATATGGTTGCTGTCAACCAATGGGTTTTCTTTTATGCGAAACGCGGCGTGTGAGGGCGTCAGTACTCGACAAGTACAGGTGACCTGTGGATCTGGCCAACTCTCGATTATTTCATTGCTTAGTACATCGAAAACCTGTCCATTTTTAATAAATAATAATAACTTGATCAATGGTCGACATTTCCCTGAAAATCTAGTTAGGAAACCCACATTGTTCTCACATGAGGCGGATCTGCGCGATTTCTCACTAGAGATGACCAATGTAAGAAATTAGATCTGATTTTTTAGTTTCATTATCAGGGGATAGCGCGAACGCAGTCCCCCACTAACATAAATTATGCGCCCGAGTCGCCCACATTTGGGGCGATCGCAGGTGTCAGCCCAGCCGAAGTGCAATGGGAGGGCCTCTCCCTGAGGGAACCGCCTCCATGATCACGGTTAACCCCTACGCCAGGTAAGTATGCCATTGACTGTCAACAACGGAGTACCCCATGGAATGAAACAAAACAGACACGACGGTGAGTGCCAAGAGCATCTGGAAAAAATCGTATTCTAACTAGTAGTTGCACACAATAGACTGGTAATGTCATGACTTAAATATTAACCACATGATTTTAATGGTCGCTCATGGACATTTGACTCCACGAAATGCGTTGTATATACTGAAAATTCGCGACAAACTTGGCCACAAAGGATTCTGGGTAGAGAGAGAGAGATTATGCACGCACACCAAGCGGCACTAATCCCATGCCAGCGATCATCCTATCAGCGTCCGTAGCCCCCCAAATCATATGGTTGCTGTCAACCAATGGGTTTTCTTTTTTGCGAAACGCGGCGTGTGAGGGCGTCAGTACTCGACAAGTACAGGTGACCTGTGGATCTGGCCAACTCTCGATTATTTCATTGCTTAGTACATCGAAAACCTGTCCATTTTTAATAAATAATAATAACTTGATCAATGGTCGACATTTCCCTGAAAATCTAGTTAGGAAACCCACATTGTTCTCACATGAGGCGGATCTGCGCGATTTCTCACTAGAGATGACCAATGTAAGAAATTAGATCTGATTTTTTAGTTTCATTATCAGGGGATAGCGCGAACGCAGTCCCCACTAACATAAATTATGCGCCCGAGTCGCCCACATTTGGGGCGATCGCAGGTGTCAGCCCAGCCGAAGTGCAATGGGAGGGCCTCTCCCTGAGGGAACCGCCTCCATGATCACGGTTAACCCCTACGCCAGGTAAGTATGCCATTGACTGTCACAACGGAGTACCCCATGGAATGAAACAAAACAGACACGACGGTGAGTGCCAAGAGCATCTGGAAAAAATCGTATTCTAACTAGTAGTTGCACACAATAGACTGGTAATGTCATGACTTAAATATTAACCACATGCATGATTTTAATGGTCGCTCATGGACATTTGACTCCACGAAATGCGTTGTATATACTGAAAATTCGCGACAAACTTGGCCACAAAGGATTCTGGGTAGAGAGAGAGAGAGATTATGCACGCACACCAAGCGGCACTAATCCCATGCCAGCGATCATCCTATCAGCGTCCGTAGCCCCCCAAATCATATGGTTGCTGTCAACCAATGGGTTTTCTTTTATGCGAAACGCGGCGTGTGAGGGCGTCAGTACTCGACAAGTACAGGTGACCTGTGGATCTGGCCAACTCTCGATTATTTCATTGCTTAGTACATCGAAAACCTGTCCATTTTTAATAAATAATAATAACTTGATCAATGGTCGACATTTCCCTGAAAATCTAGTTAGGAAACCCACATTGTTCTCACATGAGGCGGATCTGCGCGATTTCTCACTAGAGATGACCAATGTAAGAAATTAGATCTGATTTTTTAGTTTCATTATCAGGGGATAGCGCGAACGCAGTCCCCCACTAACATAAATTATGCGCCCGAGTCGCCCACATTTGGGGCGATCGCAGGTGTCAGCCCAGCCGAAGTGCAATGGGAGGGCCTCTCCCTGAGGGAACCGCCTCCATGATCACGGTTAACCCCTACGCCAGGTAAGTATGCCATTGACTGTCAACAACGGAGTACCCCATGGAATGAAACAAAACAGACACGACGGTGAGTGCCAAGAGCATCTGGAAAAAATCGTATTCTAACTAGTAGTTGCACACAATAGACTGGTAATGTCATGACTTAAATATTAACCACATGATTTTAATGGTCGCTCATGGACATTTGACTCCACGAAATGCGTTGCATATACTGAAAATTCGCGACAAACTTGGCCACAAAGGATTCTGGGTAGAGAGAGAGAGATTATGCACGCACACCAAGCGGCACTTATCCCATGCCAGCGATCATCCTATCAGCGTCCGTAGCCCCCCAAATCATATGGTTGCTGTCAACCAATGGGTTTTCTTTTATGCGAAACGCGGCGTGTGAGGGCGTCAGTACTCGACAAGTACAGTTGACCTGTGGATCTGGCCAACTCTCGATTATTTCATTGCTTAGTACATCGAAAACCTGTCCATTTTTAATAAATAATAATAACTTGATCAATGGTCGACATTTCCCTGAAAATCTAGTTAGGAAACCCACATTGTTCTCACATGAGGCGGATCTGCGCGATTTCTCACTAGAGATGACCAATGTAAGAAATTAGATCTGATTTTTTAGTTTCATTATCAGGGGATAGCGCGAACGCAGTCCCCCACTAACATAAATTATGCGCCCGAGTCGCCCACATTTGGGGCGATCGCAGGTGTCAGCCCAGCCGAAGTGCAATGGGAGGGCCTCTCCCTGAGGGAACCGCCTCCATGATCACGGTTAACCCCTACGCCAGGTAAGTATGCCATTGACTGTCAACAACGGAGTACCCCATGGAATGAAACAAAACAGACACGACGGTGAGTGCCAAGAGCATCTGGAAAAAATCGTATTCTAACTAGTAGTTGCACACAATAGACTGGTAATGTCATGACTTAAATATTAACCACATGATTTTAATGGTCGCTCATGGACATTTGACTCCACGAAATGCGTTGTATATACTGAAAATTCGCGACAAACTTGGCCACAAAGGATTCTGGGTAGAGAGAGAGAGATTATGCACGCACACCAAGCGGCACTTATCCCATGCCAGCGATCATCCTATCAGCGTCCGTAGCCCCCCAAATCATATGGTTGCTGTCAACCAATGGGTTTTCTTTTATGCGAAACGCGGCGTGTGAGGGCGTCAGTACTCGACAAGTACAGGTGACCTGTGGAATTGGCCAACTCTCGATTATTTCATTGCTTAGTACATCGAAAACCTGTCCATTTTTAATAAATAATAATAACTTGATCAATGGTCGACATTTCCCTGAAAATCTAGTTAGGAAACCCACATTGTTCTCACTCACATGAGGCGGATCTGCGCGATTTCTCACTAGAGATGACCAATGTAAGAAATTAGATCTGATTTTTTAGTTTCATTATCAGGGGATAGCGCGAACGCAGTCCCCCACTAACATAAATTATGCGCCCGAGTCGCCCACATTTGGGGCGATCGCAGGTGTCAGCCCAGCCGAAGTGCAATGGGAGGGCCTCTCCCTGAGGGAACCGCCTCCATGATCACGGTTAACCCCTACGCCAGGTAAGTATGCCATTGACTGTCAACAACGGAGTACCCCATGGAATGAAACAAAATAGACACGACGGTGAGTGCCAAGAGCATCTGGAAAAAATCGTATTCTAACTAGTAGTTGCACACAATAGACTGGTAATGTCACGACTTAAATATTAACCACATGATTTTAATGGTCGCTCATGGACATTTGACTCCACGAAATGCGTTGTATATACTGAAAATTCGCGACAAACTTGGCCACAAAGGATTCTGGGTAGAGAGAGAGAGAGATTATGCACGCACACCAAGCGGCACTAATCCCATGCCAGCGATCATCCTATCAGCGTCCGTAGCCCCCCAAATCATATGGTTGCTGTCAACCAATGGGTTTTCTTTTATGCGAAACGCGGCGTGTGAGGGCGTCAGTACTCGACAAGTACAGGTGACCTGTGGATCTGGCCAACTCTCGATTATTTCATTGCTTAGTACATCGAAAACCTGTCCATTTTTAATAAATAATAATAACTTGATCAATGGTCGACATTTCCCTGAAAATCTAGTTAGGAAACCGACATTGTTCTCACATGAGGCGGATCTGCGCGATTTCTCACTAGAGATGACCAATGTAAGAAATTAGATCTGATTTTTTAGTTTCATTATCAGGGGATAGCGCGAACGCAGTCCCCCACTAACATAAATTATGCGCCCGAGTCGCCCACATTTGGGGCGATCGCAGGTGTCAGCCCAGCCGAAGTGCAATGGGAGGGCCTCTCCCTGAGGGAACCGCCTATTTTTGTTTTAGGGTGGCAAAAAAAAAAACCCTACTCTAAGACAAAGAATACCAACAACAACAAAAACAAAGGAAAATCTACTCTAACCTACAACTGTGCACCCTAGGCAGGCCAGCCACGCTGGGTCTAGGCACACGAGGTTACGATCCTCCCTGCCTGATCTTTTGAAACAGTTGTTAAACCAAAAGCACGACAAATAAATAAATAAAAGGCTAACAGACAACAGGAAAGATGAAACAAAAGACAGAAAAACAGAACCCTAAAGTTTAGATTTCACTTTGGAGTTGGTCTTTTCGATGAGGAATTGCCATTTTTCCGAGACGGTATCGGTGTCCTCATTATTGATGTCGGCTTCGATTCTGGAACTAATATACCTCTTGGTGTTTATGAGGACTTCTGCATATGTGACATGCTGTTTTTCAAAGTTGGCGTAGCATCTGGATTTTCCAGATTTCATGTTTAATAACATTTAACCATGTACATATGACGGCCTGAATGTGAGCTTGGAGTGGCGAGGGCGAGAATCCCATAGTACACAAGATTTTTGCTGCAGATATG
>NW_003115267.1:0-15097 GCF_000003605.2 Saccoglossus kowalevskii | reverse complement strand
CATCACCAGAGTGTGGCGTAGTACAGGGCAGATCAAACCCCATATCACCACAGTTTGGTGTAATACAGGGCAGATCAAACCCAATATCACCACATTGTGGCGTAGTACAGGGCAGATCAAACCCCATATCACCATAGTGTGGCGTAACACATGGCAGATCAAACCCAATATCACCAGTGTGGCGTAGTACAGGCCTGATTAAACCCATATCACCAGTGTGGCGTAGTACAGGGCAGATCAAACCAAATCGCCAGTGTGACGTAGTACAGGGAAGATCAAATCCATATCACCACAGTATGACGTAATACAGGGCAGATCAAACCCCATATCAACAGTGTGGGGTAGTACAAGGCAGATCAAACCCATATCACCGGTGTGGCGTAGTACAGGGCAGATCAAACCCAAATCACCAGTGTGGCGTAATACAGGGCAGATCAAACCCATACCACCAGTACGGCGTAGTACAGGGCAGATCAAACCCCATATCACCACAGTGTGGCGTAACACATGGCAGATCAAACCCAATATCACCAGTGTGGCGTAGTACAGGGCTGATTAAACCCATATCACCACAGTGTGGCGTAGTACAGGGAAGATCAAACCATATCGCCAGTGTGACGTAGTACAGGGAAGATCAAATTCATATCACCACAGTACGACGTAATACAGGGTAGATCAAACCCCATATCAACAGTGTGGGGTAGTACAAGGCAGATCAAACCCATATCACCGGTGTGGCGTAGTACAGGGCAGATCAAACCCAAATCACCAGTGTGGCGTAATACAGGGCAGATCAAACCCATATCACCAGTACGGCGTAGTACAGGGCAGATCAAACCCATATCACCAGTGTGGCGTAATACAGGGCAGATCAAAACCATATCACCAGTGTGGCGGAGTACAGGGTAGATCAAACCCCATGTCACCACAGTGTGGCGTAACACAGGGGAGATCAAACCCATTATCACCATATTGTAGCGTATCACAGGGCAGTTCAAACCCATATCACCAGTGTGGCGTAGTACAGGGCAGATCAAACCCATATCACCAGTGTGGCGTAGTACAGGGCAGATCAAACCCATATCACCAGTGTGGCGTAGTGCAAGGCAGATCAAACCCATATCACCATTGTGGCATAGTACAGCACAAATGAAACCCATATCATCAGTGTGGCGTAGTACAGGGCAGATCAAACCCCATATCACCAGTGTGGGGTAATACAAAACAGATCAAACCCATATCACAAGTGTGGCGTAGTACATGGCAGATCAAACCCCATATCACCAGTGTGGGGTAGTACAGGTCAGACCAAACCCCATATCACCAATGTGGCGTAGTACGGGGCAGATAAAACCCATATCATCAGTGCGGCGTATTACAGGGCAGATTAAACCCCAGATCATCACAGTGTGGCGTAATACCTGGCAGTTCAACTCCATATCACCACAGTGTGGCGTAGTACAGGGCAGGTCAAACCCCATATCACCACAGTGTGGCGTAATACAGGGCAGGTCAAACCCCATATCACCAGTGTGGCGTAGTACAGGGCAGATCAAATCCATTTCACCAGTGTTGCATAGTACAGGGCAGATCAAACCCATATCACCAGTGCGGCGTAGTACAGGGCAGATCAAACCCATATCAGCTGTGTGGCGGAGTACAAGGAAGATGAAACCCGTATCACCAGTGTAGCGTAGTACAGGGTAGATCAAACCCATATCACCAGTGTGGGGTAATACAGAACAGATCAAACCCATATCACAAGTGTGGCATAGTACATGGCAGATCAAACCCCATATCACCAGTGTGGTGTAGTACAGGTCAGATCAAACCCCATATCACCAATGTGGCGTAGTACGGGGCAGATAAAACCAATATCACCACAGTGTGGCGTAGTACAGGGCAGATCAAACCCATATCACCAGTGTGGCGTAGTGCAGGGCAGATCAAACCCCATATCACCAGTGTGGCGTAGTGCAGGGCAGATCAAACCCATATCACCAGTGAGGCGTAGTACAGGGTAGAGGAAACCCAATATCACCACAGTGTGGCGTAGTACAGGGTAGATCAAACCCAATATCACCACAGTGTGGCGTAGTACGGGGTAGATCAAACCCTATATCACCACAGTGTGGCGTAATACAGGGCAGATCAAACCCAATATCACCATAGTGTAGCGTATTACAGGGCAGATAAAACCCATATCACCAGTACGACGTAGTACAGGGCAGATCAAACCCATATCACCAGTGTGGCGTAATACAGGGCAGATCAAAACCATATCACCAGTATGGCGTAGTACAGGGTAGATCAAACCCCATACCACCAGTGTGGCGTTGTACAGGGTAGATCAAACCCCATATCACCAGTGTGGCGTAGTACAGGGTAGATCAAACCCCATGTCACCACAGTGTGGCGTAATACAGGGCAGATCAAACCCATTATCACCATATTGTAGCGTATCACAGGGCAGATCAAACCCATATCACCAGTGTGGCGTAGTACAGGGCAGATCAAACCCATATCACCAGTGTGGCGTAGTACAGGGCAGATCAAACCCATATCACCAGTGAGGCGTAGTACAGGGCAGATCAAACCCATATCACCAGTGTGGCGTAGTACAAGGCAGATCAAACCCATATCACCATTGTGGCATAGTACAGCACAAATGAAACCCATATCACCAG
Organism: Saccoglossus kowalevskii; assembly: GCF_000003605.2. Taxonomy (NCBI): domain Eukaryota; kingdom Metazoa; phylum Hemichordata; class Enteropneusta; family Harrimaniidae; genus Saccoglossus; species Saccoglossus kowalevskii. The sequence continues at coordinate 12,410 of NW_003115267.1, read as the reverse complement.
TGTGGCGTAGTACAGGGCAGATCAAACCCCATATCACCAGTGTGGGGTAATACAGAACAGATCAAACCCATATCACCAGTGTGGCGTAGTGCAGGGCAGATCAAACCCCATATCACCAGTGTGGCGTAGTACAGGGCAGAACAAACCCCAGACCACCACAGTGTGGCGTAATACAGGGCAGATCAACCCCATACCACCACAGTGTGGCGTAATACAGGGCAGATCAACCCTATATCACCACAGTGTGGCGTAATACAGGGCAGATTAAACTCCATACCACCACAGTGTGGCGTAATACATAGCAGATCAAACCCAATATCACCACAGTGTGGCGTAATACAGGACAGATTAAACCCTATATCACCACAGTGTGACGTAATACATAGCAGATCAAACCTAATATCACCACAGCGTGGCGTAATACAGGGCAGATCAAACACAATATCACCACAGTGGGGCGTAGTACAGGGCAGATCAAACCCCATATCACCACAGTGTGGTGTAACACATGGCAGATCAAACCCAATATCACCAGTGTGGCGTAGTACAGGGCTGATTAAACCCATATCACCAGTGTGGCGTAGTACAGGGCAGATCAAACCATATCGCCAGTGTGACGTAGTACAGGGAAGATCAAATCCATATCACCACAGTATGACGTAATACAGGGTAGATCAAACCCCATATCAACAGTGTGGGGTAGTACAAGGCAGATCAAACCCATATCACCGGTGTGGCGTAGTACAGGGCAGATCAAACCCAAATCACCAGTGTGGCGTAATACAGGGCAGATCAAATCCATATCACCAGTACGGCGTAGTACAGGGCAGATCAAACCCATATCACCAGTGTGGCGTAATACAGGGCAGATCAAAACCATATCACCAGTGTGGCGGAGTACAGGGTAGATCAAACCCCATGTCACCACAGTGTGGCGTCACACAGGGCAGATCAAACCCATTATCACCATATTGTAGCGTATCACAGGGCAGATCAAACCCATATCACCAGTGTGGCGTAGTACAGGGCAGATCAAACCCATATCACCAGTGTGGCGTAGTACAGGGCAGATCAAACCCATATCACCAATGTGGCGTAGTGCAAGGCAGATCAAACCCATATCACCATTGTGGCATAGTACAGCACAAATGAAACCCATATCATCAGTGTGGCGTAGTACAGGGCAGATCAAACCCCATATCACCAGTGTGGGGTAATACAAAACAGATCAAACCCATATCACAAGTGTGGCGTAGTACATGGCAGATCAAACCCCATATCACCAGTGTGGGGTAGTACAGGTCAGACCAAACCCCATATCACCAATGTGGCGTAGTACGGGGCAGATAAAACCCATATCATCAGTGCGGCGTATTACATGGCAGATTAAACCCCAGATCATCACAGTGTGGCGTAATACCTGGCAGTTCAACTCCATATCACCACAGTGTGGCGTAGTACAGGGCAGGTCAAACCCCATATCACCACAGTGTGGCGTAATACAGGGCAGGTCAAACCCCATATCACCAGTGTGGCGTAGTACAGGGCAGATCAAATCCATTTCACCAGTGTTGCATAGTACAGGGCAGATCAAACCCATATCACCAGTGCGGCGTAGTACAGGGCAGATCAAACCCATATCAGCTGTGTGGCGGAGTACAAGGAAGATGAAACCCGTATCACCAGTGTAGCGTAGTACAGGGTAGATCAAACCCATATCACCAGTATGGGGTAATACAGAACAGATCAAACCCATATCACAAGTGTGGCATAGTACATGGCAGATCAAACCCCATATCACCAGTGTGGGGTAGTACAGGTCAGATCAAACCCCATATCACCAATGTGGCGTAGTACGGGGGAGATAAAACCAATATCACCACAGTGTGGCGTAGTACAGGGCAGATCAAACCCATATCACCAGTGTGGCGTAGTGCAGGGCAGATCAAACCCCATATCACCAGTGTGGCGTAGTGCAGGGCAGATCAAACCCATATCACCAGTGAGGCGTAGTACAGGGTAGAGGAAACCCAATATCACCACAGTGTGGCGTAGTACAGGGTAGATCAAACCCAATATCACCACAGTGTGGCGTAGTACGGGGTAGATCAAACCCTATATCACCACAGTGTGGCGTAATACAGGGCAGATCAAACCCAATATCACCATAGTGTAGCGTATTACAGGGCAGATAAAACCCATATCACCAGTGTGGCGTTGTACAGGGCAGGTCAAACCCATATGATCAGTATGGCATAGTACAGGGCAGATCAAACCCATATCGCCAGTGTGGCGTAGTACAAGGCAGATCAAACCCAATATCACCACAGTTTGGCGTAGTACAGGGTAGATCAAACCACATATCACCACAGTGTGGCGTAGTACAGGGCAGATCAAACCCCATATCACCACAGTTTGGTGTAATACAGGGCAGATCAAACCCAATATCACCACACTGTGGTGTAGTACAGGGCAGATCAAACCCCATATCACCACAGTGTGGCGTAACACCTAGCAGATCAAACCCAATATCACCAGTGTGGCGTAGTACAGGGCTGATTAAACCCATATCACCAGTATGGCGAAGTACAGGGCAGATCAAACTGTATCGCTAGTGTGACGTATTACAGGGAAGATCAAATCCATATCACCACAGTATGACGTAATACAGGGCAGATCAAACCCCATATCAACAGTGTGGGGTAGTACAAGGCAGATCAAACGCATATCACCGGTGTGGCGTAGTACAGGGCAGATCAAACCCAAATCACCAGTGTGGCGTAGTACAGGGCAGATCAAACCCATATCACCAGTACGACGTAGTACAGGGCAGATCAAACCCATATCACCAGTGTGGCGTAATACAGGGCAGATCAAAACCATATCACCAGTATGGCGTAGTACAGGGTAGATCAAACCCCATACCACCAGTGTGGCGTAGTACAGGGTAGATCAAACCCCATATCACCAGTGTGGCGTAGTACAGGGTAGATCAAACCCCATGTCACCACAGTGTGGCGTAATACAGGGCAGATCAAACCCATTATCACCATATTGTAGCGTATCACAGGGCAGATCAAACCCATATCACCAGTGTGGCGTAGTACAGGGCAGATCAAACCCATATCACCAGTGTGGCGTAGTACAGGGCAGATCAAACCCATATCACCAGTGAGGCGTAGTACAGGGCAGATCAAACCCATATCACCATTGTGGCGTAGTACAAGGCAGATCAAACCCATATCACCATTGTGGCATAGTACAGCACAAATGAAACCCATATCACCAGTGTGGCGTAGTACATGGCAGATCAAACCCCATATCACCAGTGTGGGTTAGTACAGGTCAGATCAAACCCCATATCACCAATGTGGCGTAGTACGGGGCAGATAAAACCCATATCATCAGTGCGACGTAATACAGGGCAGATTAAACCCCATACCACCACAGTGTGGCGTAATACATAGCAGATCAAACCCAATATCACCACAGTGTGGCGTAATACAGGGCAGATTAAACCCTATATCACCACAGTGTGACGTAATACATAGCAGATCAAACCTAATATCACCACAGCGTGGCGGAATACAGGGCAGATCAAACCCAATATCACCACAGTGTGGCGTAATACAGGGCACATCAAACCCAATATCACCACAGTGTGGCGTAGTACAGGGCAGATCAAACCCCATATCACCACAGTTTGGTGTAATACAGGGCAGATCAAACCCAATATCACCACAGTGTGGCGTAGTACAGGGCAGATCAAACCCCATATCACCACAGTGTGGCGTAACACATGGCAGATCAAACCCAATATCACCAGTGTGGCGTAGTACAGGGCTGATTAAACCCAAATCACCAGTGTGGCGTAGTACAGGGCAGATCAAACCATATCGCCAGTGTGACGTAGTACAGGGAAGATCAAATCCATATCACCACAGTATGACGTAATACAGGGCAGATCAAACCCCATATCAACAGTGTGGGGTAGTACAAGGCAGATCAAACCCATATCACCGGTGTGGCGTAGTACAGGGCAGAAAAAACCCAAATCACCAGTGTGGCGTAATACAGGGCAGATCAAACCCATATCACCAGTACGGCGTAGTACAGGGCAGATCAAACCCATATCACCAGTGTGGCGTAATACAGGGCAGATCAAAACCATATCACCAGTGTGGCGGAGTACAGGGTAGATCAAACCCCATGTCACCACAGTGTGGCGTAACACAGGGCAGATCAAACCCATTATCACCATATTGTAGCGTATCACAGGGCAGATCAAACCCATATCACCAGTTATGCGTAGTACAGGGCAGATCAAACCCATATCACCAGTGTGGCGTAGTACAGGGCAGATCAAACCCATATCACCAGTGTGGCGTAGTGCAAGGCAGATCAAACCCATATCACCATTGTGGCATAGTACAGCACAAATGAAACCCATATCATCAGTGTGGCGTTGTACAGGGCAGATCAAACCCCATATCACCAGTGTGGGGTAATACAAAACAGATCAAACCCATATCACAAGTGTGGCGTAGTACATGGCAGATCAAACCCCATATCACCAGTGTGGGGTAGTACAGGTCAGACCAAACCCCATATCACCAATGTGGCGTAGTACGGGGCAGATAAAACCCATATCATCAGTGCGGCGTATTACAGGGCAGATTAAACCCCAGATCATCACAGTGTGGCGTAATACCTGGCAGTTCAACTCCATATCACCACAGTGTGGCGTAGTACAGGGCAGGTCAAACCCCATATCACCACAGTGTGGCGTAATACAGGGCAGGTCAAACCCCATATCACCAGTGTGGCGTAGTACAGGGCAGATCAAATCCATTTCACCAGTGTTGCATAGTACAGGGCAGATCAAACCCATATCACCAGTGCGGCGTAGTACAGGGCAGATCAAACCCATATTAGCTGTGTGGCGGAGTACAAGGAAGATGAAACCCGTATCACCAGTGTAGCGTAGTACAGGGTAGATCAAACCCATATCACCAGTGTGGGGTAATACAGAACAGATCAAACCCATATCACAAGTGTGGCATAGTACATGGCAGATCAAACCCCATATCACCAGTGTGGGGTAGTACAGGTCAGATCAAACCCCATATCACCAATAGTGTGGCGTAGTACGGGGCAGATAAAACCAATATCACCACAGTGTGGCGTAGTACAGGGCAGATAAACCCATATTACCAGTGTGGCGTAGTACAGGAGCAGATCAAACCCATATCGCCAGTGTGAACGTAGTAACAGGGAAGATCAAATCCATACCACCACAGTATGACGTAATACAGGGCAGATCAAACCCCATATCAACAGTGTGGGGTAGTACAAGGCAGACCAAACCCATATCACCGGTGTGGCGTAGTACAGGGCAGATCAAACCCAAATCACCAGTGTGGCGTAATACAGGGCAGATCAAACCCATATCACCAGTATGGCGTAGTACAGGGCAGATCAAACCCATATCACCAGTGTGGCGTAATACAGGGCAGATCAAAACCATATCACCAGTGTGGCGGAGTACAGGGTAGATCAAACCCCATGTCACCACAGTGTGGCGTAACACAGGGCAGATCAAACCCAAATCACCAGTGTGGCGTAATACAGGGCAGATCAAACCCATATCACCAGTGTGGCGTAGTACAGGGCAGATCAAACCCATATCACCAGTGTGGCGTAGTACAGGGCATATCAAACCCATATCACCAGTGTGGCGTAGTGCAAGGCAGATCAAACCCATATCACCATTGTGGCATAGTACAGCACAAATGAAACCCATATCATCTGTGTGGCGTAGTACAGGGCAGATCAAACCCCATATCACCAGTGTGGGGTAATACAAAACAGATCAAACCCATATCACAAGTGTGGCGTAGTACATGGCAGATCAAACCCCATATCACCAGTGTGGGGTAGTACAGGTCAGACCAAACCCCATATCACCAATGTGGCGTAGTACGGGGCAGATAAAACCCATATCATCAGTGCGGCGTATTACAGGGCAGATTAAACCCCAGATCATCACAGTGTGGCGTAATACCTGGCAGTTCAACTCCATATCACCACAGTGTGGCGTAGTACAGGGCAGGTCAAACCCCATATCACCACAGTGTGGCGTAATACAGGGCAGGTCAAACCCCATATCACCAGTGTGGCGTAGTACAGGGCAGATCAAATCCATTTCACCAGTGTTGCATAGTACAGGGCAGATCAAACCCATATCACCAGTGCGGCGTAGTACAGGGCAGATCAAACCCATATCAGCTGTGTGGCGGAGTACAAGGAAGATGAAACCCGTATCACCAGTGTGGCGTAGTACAGGGTAGATCAAACCCATATCACCAGTGTGGGGTAATACAGAACAGATCAAACCCATATCACAAGTGTGGCATAGTACATGGCAGATCAAACCCCATATCACCAGTGTGGGGTAGTACAGGTCAGATCAAACCCCATATCACCAATGTGGCGTAGTACGGGGCAGATAAAACCAATATCACCACAGTGTGGCGTAGTACAGGGCAGATCAAACCCCATATCACCACAGTTTGGTGTAATACAGGGCAGATCAAACCCAATATCACCACAGTGTGGCGTAGTACAGGGCAGATCAAACCCCATATCACCACAGTGTGGCGTAACACATGGCAGATCAAACCCAATATCACCAGTGTGGCGTAGTACAGGGCTGATTAAACCCATATCACCAGTGTGGCGTAGTACAGGGCAGATCAAACCATATCGCCAGTGTGACGTAGTACAGGGAAGATCAAATCCATATCACCACAGTATGACGTAATACAGGGTAGATCAAACCCCATATCAACACTGTGGGGTAGTACAAGGCAGATCAAACCCATATCACCAGTGTGGGGTAATACAAAACAGATCAAACCCATATCACAAGTGTGGCGTAGTACATGGCAGATCAAACCCCATATCACCAGTGTGGGGTAGTACAGGTCAGACCAAACCCCATATCACCAATGTGGCGTAGTACGGGGCAGATAAAACCCATATCATCAGTGCGGCGTATTACAGGGCAGATTAAACCCCAGATCATCACAGTGTGGCGTAATACCTGGCAGTTCAACTCCATATCACCACAGTGTGGCGTAGTACAGGGCAGGTCAAACCCCATATCACCACAGTGTGGCGTAATACAGGGCAGGTCAAACCCCATATCACCAGTGTGGCGTAGTACAGGGCAGATCAAATCCATTTCACCAGTGTTGCATAGTACAGGGCAGATCAAACCCATATCACCAGTGCGGCGTAGTACAGGGCAGATCAAACCCATATCAGCTGTGTGGCGGAGTACAAGGAAGATGAAACCCGTATCACCAGTGTGGCGTAGTACAGGGTAGATCAAACCCATATCACCAGTGTGGGGTAATACAGAACAGATCAAACCCATATCACAAGTGTGGCATAGTACATGGCAGATCAAACCCCATATCACCAGTGTGGGGTAGTACAGGTCAGATCAAACCCCATATCACCAATGTGGCGTAGTACGGGGCAGATAAAACCAATATCACCACAGTGTGGCGTAGTACAGGGCAGATCAAACCCATATCACCAGTGTGGCGTAGTGCAGGGCAGATCAAACCCCATATCACCAGTGTGGCGTAGTACAGGGCAGAACAAACCCCAGACCACCACAGTGTGGCGTAATACAGGGCAGATCAACCCCATACCACCACAGTGTGGCGTAATACAGGGCAGATCAACCCTATATCACCACAGTGTGGCGTAATACAGGGCAGATTAAACCCCATACCACCACAGTGTGGCGTAATACATAGCAGATCAAACCCAATATCACCACAGTGTGGCGTAATACAGGGCAGATTAAACCCTATATCACCACAGTGTGACGTAATACATAGCAGATCAAACCTAATATCACCACAGCGTGGCGTAATACAGGGCAGATCAAACACAATATCACCACAGTGTGGCGTAATACAGGGCACATCAAACCCAATATCACCACAGTGTGGCGTAGTACAGGGCAGATCAAACCCCATATCACCACAGTTTGGTGTAATACAGGGCAGATCAAACCCAATATCACCACACTGTGGTGTAGTACAGGGCAGATCAAACCCCATATCACCACAGTGTGGCGTAACATATAGCAGATCAAACCCAATATCACCAGTGTGGCGTAGTACAGGGCTGATTAAACCCATATCACCAGTATGGCGTAGTACATGGCAGATCAAACTGTATCGCTAGTGTGACGTAGTACAGGGAAGATCAAATCCATATCACCACAGTATGACGTAATACAGGGCAGATCAAACCCCATATCAACAGTGTGGGGTAGTACAAGGCAGATCAAACGCATATCACCGGTGTGGCGTAGTACAGGGCAGATCAAACCCAAATCACCAGTGTGGCGTAGTACAGGGCAGATCAAACCCATATCACCAGTACGACGTAGTACAGGGCAGATCAAACCCATATCACCAGTGTGGCGTAATACAGGGCAGATCAAACCCATATCACCAGTATGGCGTAGTACAGGGTAGATCAAACCCCATACCACCAGTGTGGCGTAGTACAGGGTAGATCAAACCCCATATCACCAGTGTGGCGTAGTACAGGGTAGATCAAACCCCGTGTCACCACAGTGTGGCGTAATACAGGGCAGATCAAACCCATTATCACCATATTGTAGCGTATCACAGGGCAGATCAAACCCATATCACCAGTGTGGCGTAGTACAGGGCAGATCAAACCCATATCACCAGTGTGGCGTAGTACAGGGCAGATCAAACCCATATCACCAGTGAGGCGTAGTACAGGGCAGATCAAACCCATATCACCAGTGTGGCGTAGTACAAGGCAGATCAAACCCATATCACCATTGTGGCATAGTACAGCACAAATGAAACCCATATCACCAGTGTGGCGTAGTACAGGGCAGATCAAACCCCATATCACCAGTGTGGGGTAATACAGAACAGATCAAACCCATATCACAAGTGTGGAGTAGTACATGGCAGATCAAACCCCATATCACCAGTGTGGGTTAGTACAGGTCAGATCAAACCCCATATCACCAATGTGGCGTAGTACGGGGCAGATAAAACCCATATCATCAGTGCGACGTAATACAGGGCAGATTAAACCCCATACCACCACAGTGTGGCGTAATACATAGCAGATCAAACCCAATATCACCACAGTGTGGCGTAATACAGGGCAGATTAAACCCTATATCACCACAGTGTGACGTAATACATAGCAGATCAACACCTAATATCACCACAGCGTGGCGGAATACAGGGCAGATCAAACCCAATATCACCACAGTGTGGCGTAATACAGGGCACATCAAACCCAATATCACCACAGTGTGGCGTAGTACAGGGCAGATCAAACCCCATATCACCACAGTTTGGTGTAATACAGGGCAGATCAAACCCAATATCACCACAGTGTGGCGTAGTACAGGGCAGATCAAACCCCATATCACCACAGTGTATCGTAATACATAGCAGATCAAACCCAATATCACCACAGTGTGGCGTAATACAGGGCAGATTAAACCCTATATCACCACAGTGTGACGTAATACATAGTAGATCAAACCTAATATCACCACAGCGTGGCGGAATACAGGGCAGATCAAACCCAATATCACCACAGTGTGGCGTAATACAGGGCAGATCAAACCCCATATCACCACAGTGTGGCGTAACACATAGCAGATCAAACCCAATATCACCAGTGTGGCGTAGTACAGGGCTGATTAAACCCATATCACCAGTATGGCGTAGTACAGGGCAGATCAAACTGTATCGCTAGTGTGACGTAGTACAGGGAAGATCAAATCCATATCACCACAGTATGACGTAATACAGGGCAGATCAAACCCCATATCAACAGTGTGGGGTAGTACAAGGCAGATCAAACCCATATCACCGGTGTGGCGTAGTACAGGGCAGATCAAACCCAAATCACCAGTGTGGCGTAATACAGGGCAGATCAAACCCATACCACCAGTACGGCGTAGTACAGGGCAGACCAAACCCATATCACCAGTGTGGCGTAATACAGGGCAGATCAAAACCATATCACCAGTGTGGCGGAGTACAGGGTAGATCAAACCCCATGTCACCACAGTGTGGCGTAACACAGGGCAGATCAAACCCAATTCACCAGTGTGGCGTAATACAGGGCAGATCAAACCCGTATCACCAGTGTGGCGTAGTACAGGGCAGATCAAACCCATATCACCAGTGTGGCGTAGTACAGGGCAGATCAAACCCATATCACCAGTGTGGCGTAGTGCAAGGCAGATCAAACCCATATCACCATTGTGGCAATAGTACAGCACAAATGAAACCCATATCATCACTGTGGCGTAGAACAGGGCAGATCAAACCCCATTTCACCAGTGTGGGGTAATACAAAACAGATCAAACCCATATCACAAGTGTGGCGTAGTACATGGCAGATCAAACCCCATATCACCAGTGTGGGGTAGTACAGGTCAGACCAAACCCATATCACCAATGTGGCGTAGTACGGGGCAGATAAAACCCATATCATCAGTGCGGCGTATTACATGGCAGATTAAACCCCCAGATCATCACAGTGTGGCGTAATACCTGGCAGTTCAACTCCATATCACCACAGTGTGGCGTAGTACAGGGCAGGTCAAACCCCATATCACCACAGTGTGGCGTAATACAGGGCAGGTCAAACCCCATATCACCAGTGTGGCGTAGTACAGGGCAGATCAAATCCATTTCACCAGTGTTGCATAGTACAGGGCAGATCAAACCCATATCACCAGTGCGGCGTAGTACAGGGCAGATCAAACCCATATCAGCTGTGTGGCGGAGTACAAGGAAGATGAAACCCGTATCACCAGTGTAGCGTAGTACAGGGTAGATCAAACCCATATCACCAGTATGGGGTAATACAGAACAGATCAAACCCATAACACAAGTGTGGCATAGTACATGGCAGATCAAACCCCATATCACCAGTGTGGGGTAGTACAGGTCAGATCAAACCCCATATCACCAATGTGGCGTAGTACGGGGGAGATAAAACCAATATCACCACAGTGTGGCGTAGTACAGGGCAGATCAAACCCATATCACCAGTATGACGTAATACAGGGTAGATCAAACCCCATATCAACACTGTGGGGTAGTACAAGGCAGATCAAACCCATATCACCAGTGTGGGGTAATACAAAACAGATCAAACCCATATCACAAGTGTGGCGTAGTACATGGCAGATCAAACCCCATATCACCAGTGTGGGGTAGTACAGGTCAGACCAAACCCCATATCACCAATGTGGCGTAGTACGGGGCAGATAAAACCCATATCATCAGTGCGGCGTATTACAGGGCAGATTAAACCCCAGATCATCACAGTGTGGCGTAATACCTGGCAGTTCAACTCCATATCACCACAGTGTGGCGTAGTACAGGGCAGGTCAAACCCCATATCACCACAGTGTGGCGTAATACAGGGCAGGTCAAACCCCATATCACCAGTGTGGCGTAGTACAGGGCAGATCAAATCCATTTCACCAGTGTTGCATAGTACAGGGCAGATCAAACCCATATCACCAGTGCGGCGTAGTACAGGGCAGATCAAACCCATATTAGCTGTGTGGCGGAGTACAAGGAAGATGAAACCCGTATCACCAGTGTAGCGTAGTACAGGGTAGATCAAACCCATATCACCAGTGTGGGGTAATACAGAACAGATCAAACCCATATCACAAGTGTGGCATAGTACATGGCAGATCAAACCCCATATCACCAGTGTGGGGTAGTACAGGTCAGATCAAACCCCATATCACCAATGTGGCGTAGTACGGGGCAGATAAAACCAATATCACCACAGTGTGGCGTAGTACAGGGCAGATCAAACCCATATTACCAGTGTGGCGTAGTGCAGGGCAGATCAAACCCCATATCACCAGTGTGGCGTAGTGCAGGGCAGATCAAACCCATATCACCAGTGAGGCGTAGTACAGGGTAGAGGAAACCCAATATCACCACAGTGTGGCGTAGTACAGGGTAGATCAAACCCAATATCACCACAGTGTGGCGTAGTACGGGGGTAGATCAAACCCTATATCACCACAGTGTGGCGTAATACAGGGCAGATCAAACCCAATATCACCATAGTGTAGCGTATTACAGGGCAGATAAAACCCATATCACCAGTGTGGCGTTGTACAGGGCAGGTCAAACCCATATGATCAGTATGGCATAGTACAGGGCAGATCAAACCCATATCACCAGTGTGGCGTAGTACAGGGCAGATCAAACCCATATCGCCAGTGTGGCGTAGTACACGGCAGATAAAACCCATATCGCCAGTGTGGCGTAGTACAG
>NW_003115263.1:0-10791 GCF_000003605.2 Saccoglossus kowalevskii | reverse complement strand
AATAACTCGGTATTTAATTAATGCTTTGAATTAGATTAAACCGATTAGCTCAGTAGGTAGGGCGTGGGACTTTAATCTAAGGTAAATGGTTCAACTCCCTTAGCGGGCGTAATTTTGAAACGTGGTTCATATAAAATAGATATTGTTTGCTCACATCGCTGAGATAAATAAAAAAAACAATTCAAACATTTCAATGTAATAACATGATATTATTCGCTCGCATCGCTGATATAAATAAAACACAAACAATGCAACGATTTCATTGTAATAACTCGGTATTTCATTAATGCTTTGAATTAGATTAAACGTTTTCTCATAAAAATACAAATCATTGTCAGCTCATAGTGAGTTACGTTAAGACTCGTTTGAAGTGTCTTCGTGCTTGAAATCAAAGCATTGACTTATTATGGAGGTTTGGGTCAATCGAGTTCGAAAAGTGAGGATCCTGAGCAGCCCGGTTACCTCAGTCGGTAGAGCGTGGTACTTTTAATCCTAAGGTCAAAGGTTCAACCCCCTTAGCGGGCGTAATTTTGAAACGTTGTTCACATAAAAATAGATATTGTTTGCTTACATCGCTGAGATAAATAAAACATAAACTATTCAAACATTTTATTGTAATAACTCGGTATTTGATTAATTCTTTGAATTAGATAAATCGTTTTCTCATAAAAATACAAATCATTGTCAGCTCATAGACTCATTTAAAGTATCTTCGTGCGTGAAATCAAAGCATTGACTTATTATGGAGGTTTGGGACAATCGAGCACGAAAATACAGAGTCTGAGCAGCCCGATTAGCTCAGTAGGTAGAGCGTGGGACTTTTAATCCTAAGGTAATTGGTTCAACCCCCTTAGCGGCCGTAATTTTGAAACGTGGTTCACATAAAATAGATATTGTTTGCTCACATCGCTGAGATAAATAAAAAAAACAATTCAAACATTTCATTGTAATAACTTGATATTATTCGCTCGCATCGCTTATATAAATAAAACACAAACAATTCAACGATTTCATTGTAATAACTCGGTATTTCATTAATGCTTTGAATTAGATTAAACGTTTTCTCTTAAAAATACAAATCATTGTCAGCTCATAGTGAGTTACGTTAAGACGCGTTTGAAGTATCTTCGTGTTTGAAATCAAAGCATTGACTTATTATGGAGGTTTGGGACAATCGAGTACGAAAAGACAGGATCCTGAGCAGCCCGGTTAGCTCAGTCGGTAGAGCGTGGGACTTTTACTCCTAAGGTCAAGGGCTCAACCACCTTAGCTGGCGTAATTTTGAAACGTTGTTCACATGAAAATAGATATTGTTTGCTTACATCGCTGAGATAAATAAAACATAAACAATTCAAACATTTCATTGTAATAACTCGGTATTTAATTAATGCTTTGAATTAGATTAAACGTTTTCTCATAAAAATACAAATCATTGTCAGCTCATAGACTCATTTGAAGTATCTTCGTGCGTGAAATCAAAGCATTGACTTATTATGGAGGTTTGGGACAATCGAGTACGAAAATACAGAGTCTGAGCAGCCCGATTAGCTCAGTAGGTAGGGCGTGGGACTTTTAATCCTAAGGTAAATGGTTCAACTCCCTTAGCGGGCGTAATTTTGAAACGTGGTTCATATAAAATGGATATTGTTTGCTCACATCGCTGAGATAAATAAAAAAAACAATTCAAACATTTCAATGTAATAACATGATATTATTCGCTCGCATCGCTGATATAAATAAAACACAAACAATGCAACGATTTCATTGTAATAACTCGGTATTTCATTAATGCTTTGAATTAGATTAAACGTATTCTCATAAAAATACAAATCATTGTCAGCTCATAGTGAGTTACGTTAAGACTCGTTTGAAGTATCTTCGTGCGTGAAATCAAAGCATTGACTTATTATGGAGGTTTGGGACAATCAAGTACGAAAAGACAGGATCCCGAGCAGCCCGGTTAGCTCAGTCGGTAGAGCGTGGGACTTTTAATCCTAAGGTCAAGGGCTCAACCCCCTTAGCGGGCGTAATTTTGAAACGTTGTTCACATGAAAATAGATATTGTTTGCTTACATCGCTGAGGTAAAAAAAAAACATAAACAATTCAAACATTTCATTGTAATAACTTGATATCATTCGCTCGCATCGCTGATATAAATAAAACACAAACAATGCAACGATTTCATTGTAATAACTCGGTATTTCATTAATGCTTTGAATTAGATTAAACGTATTCTCATAAAAATACAAATCATTGTCAGCTCATAGTGAGTTACGTTAAGACTCGTTTGAAGTATCTTCGTGCGTGAAATCAAAGCATTGACTTATTATGGAGGTTTGGGACAATCAAGTACGAAAAGACAGGATCCCGAGCAGCCCGGTTAGCTCAGTCGGTAGAGCGTGGGACTTTTAATCATAAGGTCAAGGGTTCAACCCCCTTAGCGTGCGTAATTTTGAAACGTTGTTCACATGAAAATAGATATTGTTTGCTTTCATCGCTGAGATAAATAAAACATAAACAATTCAAACATTTCATTGTAATAACTCGGTATTTAATTAATGCTTTGAATTAGATTAAACGTTTTCTCATAAAAATACAAATCATTGCCAGTTCATAGACTCATTTGAAGTATCTTCGTGCGTGAAATCAAAGCATTGACTTATTATGGAGGTTTGGGACAATCGAGTACGAAAATACTGAGTCTGAGCAGCCCGATTAGCTCAGTAGGTAGAGCGTGGGACTTTTAATCCTAAGGTAAACGGTTCAACTCCTTTAGCGAGCGTAATTTTGAAACGTGGTTCATATAAAATAGATATTGTTTGCTCACATCCCTGAGATAAATAAAAAAAAAACAATTCAAACATTTCATTGTAATAACATGATATTATTCGCTCGCATCGCTGATATAAATAAAACACAAACAATGCAACGATTTCATTGTAATAACTCGGTATTTAATTAATGCTTTGAATTAGATTAAATGTTTTCTCATAAAAATACAAATCATTGACAGCTCATAGATTCATTTGAAGTATCTTCGTGCGTGAAATCAAAGCATTGACTTATTATGGAGGTTTGGAACAATCGAGTACGAAAAGACAGGATCCTGAGCAGCCCGGTTAGCTCATTCGGTAGAGCGTGGGACTTTTAATCCTAAGGTCAAGGGTTCAACCCCCTTAGCGGGCGTAATTTTGAAACGTTGTTCACATGAAAATAGATATTGTTTGCTTTCCTCGCTGAGATAAATAAAACATAAACAATTCAAACATTTCACTGTAATAACTCGGTATTTAATTAATGCTTTGAATTAGATTAAAAGTTTTCTCATAAAAATACAAATCATTGTCAGCTCATAGACTCATTTGAAGTATCTTCGTGCGTGAAATCAAAGCATTGACTTATTATGGAGGTTTGGGACAATCGAGTACGAAAATACAAAGTCTGAGCAGCCCGATTAGCTCAGTAGGTAGGGCGTGGGACTTTTAATCCTAAGGTAAATGGTTCAACTCCCTTAGCGGGCGTAATTTTGAAACGTGGTTCATATAAAATAGATATTGTTTGCTCACATCGCTGAGATAAATAAAAAAAACAATTCAAACATTTCAATGTAATAACATGATATTATTCGCTCGCATCGCTGATATAAATAAAACACAAACAACGCAACGATTTCATTGTAATAACTCGGTATTTCATTAATGCTTTGAATTAGATTAAACGTATTCTCATAAAAATACAAATCATTGTCAGCTCATGGTGAGTTACGTTAAGACTCGTTTGAAGTATCTTCGTGCGTGAAATCAAAGCATTGACTTATTATGGAGGTTTGGGACAATCGAGTACGAAAAGACAGGATCCCGAGCAGCCCGGTTAGCTCAGTCGGTAGAGCGTGGGACTTTTAATCATAAGGTCAAGGGTTCAACCCCCTTAGCGTGCGTAATTTTGAAACGTTGTTCACATGAAAATAGATATTGTTTGCTTTCATCGCTGAGATAAATAAAACATAAACAATTCAAACATTTCATTGTAATAACTCGGTATTTAATTAATGCTTTGAATTAGATTAAACGTTTTCTCATAAAAATACAAATCATTGCCAGTTCATAGACTCATTTGAAGTATCTTCGTGCGTGAAATCAAAGCATTGACTTATTATGGAGGTTTGGGACAATCGAGTACGAAAATACAGAGTCTGAGCAGCCCGATTAGCTCAGTAGGTAGAGCGTGGGACTTTTAATCCTAAGGTAAATGGTTCAACTCCCTTAGCGAGCGTAATTTTGAAACGTGGTTCATATAAAATAGATATTGTTTGCTCACATCCCTGAGATAAATAAAAAAAACAATTCAAACATTTCATTGTAATATCATGATATTATTCGCTCGCATCGCTGATATAAATAAAACACAAACAATGCAACGATTTCATTGTAATAACTCGGTATTTAATTAATGCTTTGAATTAGATTAAATGTTTTCTCATAAAAATACAAATCATTGACAGCTCATAGATTCATTTGAAGTATCTTCGTGCGTGAAATCAAAGCATTGACTTATTATGGAGGTTTGGAACAATCGAGTACGAAAAGACAGGATCCTGAGCAGCCCGGTTAGCTCATTCGGTAGAGCGTGGGACTTTTAATCCTAAGGTCAAGGGTTCAACCCCCTTAGCGGGCGTAATTTTGAAACGTTGTTCACATGAAAATAGATATTGTTTGCTTTCCTCGCTGAGATAAATAAAACATAAACAATTCAAACATTTCACTGTAATAACTCGGTATTTAATTAATGCTTTGAATTAGATTAAAAGTTTTCTCATAAAAATACAAATCATTGTCACCTCATAGACTCATTTGAAGTATCTTCGTGCGTGAAATCAAAGCATTGACTTAATATGGAGGTTTTGGCAATCGAGTACGAAAAGACAGGATCCTGAGCACCCCGGTTAGCTCAGTCGGTAGAGCGTTGGACTTTTAATACTAAGGTCAAGGGTTCAACCCCATTAGCGGGCGTAATTTTGAAAAGTGGTTCACATAAAAATAGATATTGTTTGCTCACATCGCTGAGATAAATAAAACATAAACAATTCAAACATTTCATTGTAATAACTCGGTATTTAATTAATGCCTTGAATTAGATTAAACGTTTTCGCATAAAAATACAAATCATTGTCAGCTCATAGACTCATTTGAAATATCTTCGTGCGTGAAATCAAAGCATTGACTTATTATGGAGGTTTGGGACAATCTAGTATGAAAACAAAGGATACAGAGCGCCCGGTTAGCTCAGTCGGTAGAGCGTGGGACTTTTAATCCTAAGGTCAAGGGTTCAACCCCCTTAGCGGGCGTAATTTTGAAACGTTGTTCACATAAAAATAGATATTGTTTGCTCACATCGCTGATATAAATAAAACATAAACAATTCAAACATTTCATTGTAATATCTCGGTATTTAATTAATTCTTTGAATTAGATAAAACGTTTTCTCATAAAAATACAAATCATTGTCGGCTCATAGACTTATTTGAAGTACCTTCGTGCGTGAAATCAAAACATTGACTTATTATGGAGGTTTGGGACAATCGAGTACGAAAATACAAAGTCTGAGCAGCCCGATTAGCTCAGTAGGTAGAGCGTGGGACTTTTAATCCTAAGGTAAATGGTTCAACTCTCTTAGCGGGCGTAATTTTGAAACGTGGTTCACATAAAATAGATATTATCGCTGAGATAAATAAAAAAAACAATTCAAACATTTCATTGTAATAACTTGATATTATTCGCTCG
This sequence comes from Saccoglossus kowalevskii, assembly GCF_000003605.2. Lineage (NCBI taxonomy): Eukaryota > Metazoa > Hemichordata > Enteropneusta > Harrimaniidae > Saccoglossus > Saccoglossus kowalevskii. The sequence goes on along the minus strand of NW_003115263.1, from coordinate 5,010 downwards.
CATCGCTGATATAAATGAAACACAAACAATGCAACGATTTCATTGTAATAACTCGGTATTTCATTAATGCTTTGAATTAGATTAAACGTTTTCTCATGAAAATACAAATCATTGTCAGCTCATAGTGAGTTACGTTAAGACTCGTTTGAAGTATCTTCGTGCTTGAAATCAAAGCATTGACTTATTATGGAGGTTTGGGACAATCGAGTACGAAAAGACAGGATCCTGAGCAGCCCGGTTAGCTCAGTCGGTAGAGCGTGGGAATTTTAATCCTAAGGTCAAGGGTTCAACCCCCTTAGCTGGCGTAATTTTGAAACGTTGTTCACATGAAAATAGATATTGTTTGCTTTCATCGCTGAGATAAATAAAACATAAACAATTCAAACATTTCATTGTAATAACTCGGTATTTAATTAATGCTTTGAATTAGATTAAACGTTTTCTCATAATCATTGTCAGCTCATAGACTCATTTGAAGTATCTTCGTGCTTGAAATCAAAGCATTGACTTTTTATGGAAGTTTGGGACAATCGAGTGCGAAAAGTGAAGATCCTGAGCAGCCCGGTTAGCTCAGTCGGTAGAGCGTGAGACTTTTAATCCTAAGGTCAAGGGTTCAACCCCCTTAGCGGGCGTAATTTTGAAACGTTGTTCACATGAAAATAGATATTGTTTGCTTTCATCGCTGAGATAAATAAAACATAAACAATTCAAACATTTCACTGTAATAACTCGGTATTTAATTAATGCTTTGAATTAGATTAAAAGTTTTCTCATAAAAATACAAATCATTGTCAGCTCATAGACTCATTTGAAGTATCTTCGTGCGTGAAATCAAAGCATTGACTTATTATGGAGGTTTGGGACAATCGAGTACGAAAATACAAAGTCTGAGCAGCCCGATTAGCTCAGTAGGTAGGGCGTGGGACTTTTAATCCTAAGGTAAATGGTTCAACTCCCTTAGCGGGCGTAATTTTGAAACGTGGTTCATATAAAATAGATATTGTTTGCTCACATCGCTGAGATAAATAAAAAAAACAATTCAAACATTTCAATGTAATAACATGATATTATTCGCTCGCATCGCTGATATAAATAAAACACAAACAATGCAACGATTTCATTGTAATAACTCGGTATTTCATTAATGCTTTGAATTAGATTAAACGTATTCTCATAAAAATACAAATCATTGTCAGCTCATAGTGAGTTACGTTAAGACTCGTTTGAAGTATCTTCGTGCGTGAAATCAAAGCATTGACTTATTATGGAGGTTTGGGACAATCAAGTACGAAAAGACAGGATCCCGAGCAGCCCGGTTAGCTCAGTCGGTAGAGCGTGGGACTTTTAATCATAAGGTCAAGGGTTCAACCCCCTTAGCGTGCGTAATTTTGAAACGTTGTTCACATGAAAATAGATATTGTTTGCTTTCATCGCTGAGATAAATAAAACATAAACAATTCAAACATTTCATTGTAATAACTCGGTATTTAATTAATGCTTTGAATTAGATTAAACGTTTTCTCATAAAAATACAAATCATTGCCAGTTCATAGACTCATTTGAAGTATCTTCGTGCGTGAAATCAAAGCATTGACTTATTATGGAGGTTTGGGACAATCGAGTACGAAAATACTGAGTCTGAGCAGCCCGATTAGCTCAGTAGGTAGAGCGTGGGACTTTTAATCCTAAGGTAAACGGTTCAACTCCTTTAGCGAGCGTAATTTTGAAACGTGGTTCATATAAAATAGATATTGTTTGCTCACATCCCTGAGATAAATAAAAAAAAAAACAATTCAAACATTTCATTGTAATAACATGATATTATTCGCTCGCATCGCTGATATAAATAAAACACAAACAATGCAACGATTTCATTGTAATAACTCGGTATTTAATTAATGCTTTGAATTAGATTAAATGTTTTCTCATAAAAATACAAATCATTGACAGCTCATAGACTCATTTGAAGTATCTTCGTGCGTGAAATCAAAGCATTGACTTATTATGGAGGTTTGGGACAATCGAGTACGAAAATACAAAGTCTGAGCAGCCCGATTAGCTCAGTAGGTAGGGCGTGGGACTTTTAATCCTAAGGTAAATGGTTCAACTCCCTTAGCGGGCGTAATTTTGAAACGTGGTTCATATAAAATAGATATTGTTTGCTCACATCGCTGAGATAAATAAAAAAAACAATTCAAACATTTCAATGTAATAACATGATATTATTCGCTCGCATCGCTGATATAAATAAAACACAAACAACGCAACGATTTCATTGTAATAACTCGGTATTTCATTAATGCTTTGAATTAGATTAAACGTATTCTCATAAAAATACAAATCATTGTCAGCTCATGGTGAGTTACGTTAAGACTCGTTTGAAGTATCTTCGTGCGTGAAATCAAAGCATTGACTTATTATGGAGGTTTGGGACAATCGAGTGCGAAAAGTGAAGATCCTGAGCAGCCCGGTTAGCTCAGTCGGTAGAGCGTGGGACTTTTAATCATAAGGTCAAGGGTTCAACCCCCTTAGCGTGCGTAATTTTGAAACGTTGTTCACATGAAAATAGATATTGTTTGCTTTCATCGCTGAGATAAATAAAACATAAACAATTCAAACATTTCATTGTAATAACTCGGTATTTAATTAATGCTTTGAATTAGATTAAACCGATTAGCTCAGTAGGTAGGGCGTGGGACTTTTAATCCTAAGGTAAATGGTTCAACTCCCTTAGCGGGCGTAATTTTGAAACGTGGTTCATATAAAATAGATATTGTTTGCTCACATCGCTGAGATAAATAAAAAAAACAATTCAAACATTTCAATGTAATAACATGATATTATTCGCTCGCATCGCTGATATAAATAAAACACAAACAATGCAACGATTTCATTGTAATAACTCGGTATTTAATTAATGCTTTGAATTAGATTAAATGTTTTCTCATAAAAATACAAATCATTGACAGCTCATAGATTCATTTGAAGTATCTTCGTGCGTGAAATCAAAGCATTGACTTATTATGGAGGTTTGGAACAATCGAGTACGAAAAGACAGGATCCTGAGCAGCCCGGTTAGCTCATTCGGTAGAGCGTGGGACTTTTAATCCTAAGGTCAAGGGTTCAACCCCCTTAGCGGGCGTAATTTTGAAACGTTGTTCACATGAAAATAGATATTGTTTGCTTTCCTCGCTGAGATAAATAAAACATAAACAATTCAAACATTTCACTGTAATAACTCGGTATTTAATTAATGCTTTGAATTAGATTAAAAGTTTTCTCATAAAAATACAAATCATTGTCACCTCATAGACTCATTTGAAGTATCTTCGTGCGTGAAATCAAAGCATTGACTTAATATGGAGGTTTTGGCAATCGAGTACGAAAAGACAGGATCCTGAGCACCCCGGTTAGCTCAGTCGGTAGAGCGTTGGACTTTTAATACTAAGGTCAAGGGTTCAACCCCATTAGCGGGCGTAATTTTGAAAAGTGGTTCACATAAAAATAGATATTGTTTGCTCACATCGCTGAGATAAATAAAACATAAACAATTCAAACATTTCATTGTAATAACTCGGTATTTAATTAATGCCTTGAATTAGATTAAACGTTTTCGCATAAAAATACAAATCATTGTCAGCTCATAGACTCATTTGAAGTATCTTCGTGCGTGAAATCAAAGCATTGACTTATTATGGAGGTTTGGGACAATCGAGTACGAAAATACAAAGTCTGAGCAGCCCGATTAGCTCAGTAGGTAGGGCGTGGGACTTTTAATCCTAAGGTAAATGGTTCAACTCCCTTAGCGGGCGTAATTTTGAAACGTGGTTCATATAAAATAGATATTGTTTGCTCACATCGCTGAGATAAATAAAAAAAACAATTCAAACATTTCAATGTAATAACATGATATTATTCGCTCGCATCGCTGATATAAATAAAACACAAACAACGCAACGATTTCATTGTAATAACTCGGTATTTCATTAATGCTTTGAATTAGATTAAACGTATTCTCATAAAAATACAAATCATTGTCAGCTCATGGTGAGTTACGTTAAGACTCGTTTGAAGTATCTTCGTGCGTGAAATCAAAGCATTGACTTATTATGGAGGTTTGGGACAATCGAGTGCGAAAAGTGAAGATCCTGAGCAGCCCGGTTAGCTCAGTCGGTAGAGCGTGAGACTTTTAATCCTAAGGTCAAGGGTTCAACCCCCTTAGCGGGCGTAATTTTGAAACGTTGTTCACATGAAAATAGATATTGTTTGCTTTCATCGCTGAGATAAATAAAACATAAACAATTCAAACATTTCACTGTAATAACTCGGTATTTAATTAATGCTTTGAATTAGATTAAAAGTTTTCTCATAAAAATACAAATCATTGTCAGCTCATAGACTCATTTGAAGTATCTTCGTGCGTGAAATCAAAGCATTGACTTATTATGGAGGTTTGGGACAATCGAGTACGAAAATACAAAGTCTGAGCAGCCCGATTAGCTCAGTAGGTAGGGCGTGGGACTTTTAATCCTAAGGTAATTGGTTCAACTCCCTTAGCGGGCGTAATTTTGAAACGTGGTTCATATAAAATAGATATTGTTTGCTCTCATCGCTGAGATAAATAAAAAAAACAATTCAAACATTTCAATGTAATAACATGATATTATTCGCTCGCATCGCTGATATAAATAAAACACAAACAATGCAACGATTTCATTGTAATAACTCGGTATTTCATTAATGCTTTGAATTAGATTAAACGTATTCTCATAAAAATACAAATCATTGTCAGCTCATAGTGAGTTACGTTAAGACTCGTTTGAAGTATCTTCGTGCGTGAAATCAAAGCATTGACTTATTATGGAGGTTTGGGACAATCAAGTACGAAAAGACAGGATCCCGAGCAGCCCGGTTAGCTCAGTCGGTAGAGCGTGGGACTTTTAATCATAAGGTCAAGGGTCAACCCCCTTAGCGTGCGTAATTTTGAAACGTTGTTCACATGAAAATAGA
>NW_003115221.1:0-17841 GCF_000003605.2 Saccoglossus kowalevskii | reverse complement strand
TCATTCGACATGAACTTGTGACAATGATATACTTGTTCACAATGATTCTTATCAGTAAAATACCTGATGATTTGTGTTTATTGTCTTTAATGGTATACAAAATATATGTCGGGATGGCCGAGTGGTCTAAGGCGCTGCGTTCAGGTCGCAGTCTACATCTGTAGGCGTGGGTTCGAATCCCACTTCTGACAATTATTTTGGTATGATGTGAAAATCATACCACAAAATGGGATCCCACCTGTTTATAGCTTTGCTTAGACTGATTTGTGATTCGACATGAACTTGTGATAATGATGTAGTTGTTGACAAGATATCGTATAGCCTTAACAAAAGTAATGACGGTGGTTTTTCTATTTGATAGCACAAGAATTAGATGTCAGGCAGGCAGAGCGTTCCATTGGTAAAATACCACCAATTAGTCTATCAGATATTTTGGCCACAAATCGTGAGGTGTTTGTTAGCCAATGTTTAGTTTGTAACGCATTTTATCTTTAATGTGATGAGTGAAGGTTTACATAAATTACATGAGCTGTTAGATTCATGTGTGAAGCTTTGTTTTTGGACAAGTAGCGTTGCCTCTTGGATCTAGGAACCCTCGATTAGACACTTCAAAAATGGCTGCTTTTCTGGGTATATTCATGAAGCGATTAAGGTTGACAAATCTGTATATTTTGTTTACATCCATTTTGTAGGAGTTTGAGCTGGAAAACTTGTGATTTCCTGAAACGAATTATATCAAACACATGTGTTTCCAGCAAGCTAAAACAATGTTTTCATCTTTGCAAACGTTTATTTATAGAAACGCATCCAATCGCTAACACTGTCGGCCATGAAAATCTATTAAGTGGTATCAACCTTAAGTCGCTGCTTTTAAGCCGCAGTCTAGAAGTGTAAGCGTGAGTTGGTGTCCCACTTCTGACAAACGTTTTTGCATGATGTGTAATTGATACCACAATATGAGACTCCTTTTTATTATTCATGAGATCCGCCTGCTGCTATTCTTAGACTGATTTGCCATTCGACATGAACTTGCGACAATGATATACTTGTTCACAATGATTCTTATCAGTAAAATACCTGATGATTTGTGTTTATTGTCTTTGATGGTATACAAAATATATGTCAGGATGGCCGAGTGGTCTAAGGCGCTGCGTTCAGGTCGCAGTCTACATCTGTAGGCGTGGGTTCGAATCCCACTTCTGACAATTATTTTGGTATGATGTGAAAATCATACCACAAAGTGGGATCCCACCTGTTTATAGCTTTGCTTAGACTGATTTGTGATTCGACATGAACTTGTGATAATAATGTAGTTGTTGACAAGATATCGTATAGCCTTAACAAAAGTAATGACAGTGGTTTTACTATTTGGTAGCACAAGAATTAGATGTCAGGCAAGCAGAGCGTTCCATTTGTAAAATACCACCAATTAGTCTATCAGATGTTTAGCCAACAAATCGTGAGGTGTTTGTTAGCCATTGTTTAGTTTCTACCGCGTTTTATCTGTAATGTGATGAGTGAAGGCGTACATAAATTGCATCAGCTGTTAGATTCATGTGTGAAGCTTTGTTTTTGGAGGAGTAGCGTTGCCTCTTGAATCTAGGAAGCCCTCGATTAGACACTTAAAAAATGGCTGCTTTTCCGGGTATATTCATGAAGGCAGTAAGGTTGACAAATCTGTATATTTTGTTTACGTCCATTTTGTAGGAGTTTGAGCTGGAAAACATGTGATTTCCTGAAACGAATTATATCAATCACATGTGTTTCCAGCAGGCTAAAACAATGTTTTCATCATTGCAAACGTTTATTTATAGAAACGCATCCAATCGCTAACACTGTCGGCCATGAAGATCTATTAAGTGGTATCAACCTTAAGTCGCTGCTTTTAAGCCACAGTCTAGAAGTGTAAGCGTGAGTTGGTGTCCCACTTCTGACAAACCTTTTTGCATGATGTGTAATTGATACCACAATATGAGACTCCTTGTCATTATTCATGAGATCCGCCTGCTGCTATTTTTAGACTGATTTGTCATTCGACATAAACTTGTGACAATGATATACTTGTTCACAATGATTCTTATCAGCAAAATACCTGATGATTTGTGTTTATTGTTTCTGATGGTATACAAAATATGTGTCAGCATGGCCGAGTGGTTTAAGGCGCTGCGTTCAGGTCGCAGTCTACATCTGTAGGCGTGGGTTCGAATCACACTTCTGACAATTATTTTGGTATGATGTGAAAATCATACCACAAAGTGGGCTCCCACCTGTTTATAGCTTTGCTTAGACTGATTTGTTATTCGACATGAACTTGTGATAATGATGTAGTTGTTGGCAAGATATCATATAGCCTGAACAAAAGTAATAACGGTGGTTTTTCTATTTGGTAGCACAACAATTAGATGTCAGGCAGGCAGAGCGTTCCATTGGTAAAATACCACCAATTAGTCTACCAGATATTTTGGCAACAAATCGTGAGGTGTTTGCTAGCCAATGTTTAGTTTCTAACGCATTTTATCTGTAATGTGATGAGTGAAGGCGTACATAAATTACATCAGATGTTAGATTCATGTGTGAAGCTTTGTTTTTGGACAAGTAGCGTTGCTTCTTGGATCTTGGAAACCCTCGTTTAGACACTTCAAAAATGGCTGCTTTTCTGGGTATATTCATGAAGGCAGTAAGGTTGACAAATCTGTATATTTTGTTTACGTCCATTTTGTAGGAGTTTGAGCTGGAAAACATGTGATTTCCTGAAACGAATTACATCAAACACATGTGTTTCCAGCAGGCTAAAACAATGTTTTCAACTTTACAAACGTTTATTTATAGAAACGCAGCCAATCGCTAACACTGTCGGCCATGAAGATCTATTAAGTGGTATCAACCTTAAGTCGCTGCTTTTAAGACGCAGTCTAGAAGTGTAAGCGTGAGTTGGTGTCCCACTTCTGACAAACCTTTTTGCATGATGTGTAATTGATACCACAATATGAGACTCCTTTTCATTATTCATGAGATCCGCCTGCTGCTATTCTTAGACTGATTTGCCATACGACATGAACTTGTGACAATGATATACTTGTTCACAATGATTCTTATCAGCAAAATACCTGATGATTTGTGTTTATTGTCTCTGATGGTATAACAAATATGTGTCAGGATGGCCGAGTGGTCTAACGCGCTGCGTTCAGGTCGCAGTCTACATCTGTAGGCGTGGGTTCGAATCCCACTTCTGACAATTATTTTCGTATGATGTGAAAATCCTTCCACAAAGTGGAATCCCACCAGTTTATATCTTTGCTAAGACTGATTTTTGATTCGACATGAACTTGTGATAATGATGTAGTTGTTGACAAGAAATCGTATAGCCTTAACAAAAGTAATGACAGTGGTTTTTCTATTTGGTAGAACAAGAATTAGATGTCAGGCAGGCAGAGCGTTCCATTGGTAAAATACCACCAATTAGTCTATCAGATGTTTAGCCAACAAATCGTGAGGTGTTTGTTAGCCAATGTTTAGTTTCTACCGGGTTTTATCTGCAATGTGATGAGTGAAGGCTTACATAAATTACATCAGCTGTTAGATTCATGTGTGAAGCTTTGTTTTTGGACGAGTAGCGTTGCCTCTTGGATCGAGGAAACCCTCTATTAGACACTTCAAAAATGGCTTCTTTTCTGGGTATATTCATGAAGGCAGTAAGGTTGACAGATCTGTATATTTTGTTTACATCCATTTTTAAGGAGTTTGAGCTGGAAAACATGTGACTTCCTGAAACGAATTATATCAATCACATGTATTTCCAGCAGGCTAAAACAATGTTTTCAACTTTGCAAACGTTTATTTATAGAAACGTATCCAATCGCTAACTCTGTCGGCCATGAAGATCTATTAAGTGGTATCAACCTTAAGTCGCTGCTTTTAAGCCGCAGTCTAGAAGTGTAAGCGTGAGTTGGTGTCCCACTTCTGACAAACCTTTTTGCATGATGTGTAATTGATACCACAATATGAGACTCCTTTTCATTATTCATGAGATCCGCCTGCTGCTATTCTTAGACTGATTTGCCATACGACATGAACTTGTGACAATGATATACTTGTTCACAATGATTCTTATCAGCAAAATACCTGATGATTTGTGTTTATTGTCTCTGATAGTATACAAAATATGTGTCAGGATGGCCGAGTGGTCTAAGGCGCTGCGTTCAGGTCGCAGTCTACATCTGTAGGCGTGGGTCCGAATCCCACTTCTGACAATTATTTTCGTATGATGTGAAAATCCTACCACAAAGTGGAATCCCACCTGTTTATAGCTTTGTTTAGACTGATTTGTGATTCGACATGAACTTGTGATAATGATGTAGTTGTTGACAAGAAATCGTATAGCCTTAACAAAAGTAATGACAGTGGTTTTTCTATTTGGTAGAACAAGAATTAGATGTCAGGCAGGCAGAGCGTTCCATTGGTAAAATACCACCAATTAGTCTATCAGATGTTTAGCCAACAAATCGTGAGGTGTTTGTTAGCCAATATTTAGTTTCTACCGGGTTTTATCTGTAATGCGATGAGTGAAGGCTTACATAAATTACATCAGCTGTAGGATTTATGTGTGAAGCTTTGTTTTTGGACAAGTAGCGTTGCTTCTTGGATCTTGGAAACCCTCGATTAGACACTTCAAAAATGGCTGCATTTCCGGGTATATTCATGAAGGGATTAAGGTTGACAAATCTGTATATTTTGTTTACATCCATTTTGTAGGAGTTTGAGCTGGAAAACATGTGACTTCCTGAAACGAATTATATCAATCACATGTGTTTCCAGCAGGCTAAAACAATGTTTTCAACTTTACAAACGTTTATTTATAGAAACGCAGCCAATCGCTAACACTGTCGGCCATGAAGATCTATTAAGTGGTATCAACCTTAAGTCGCTGCTTTTAAAACGCAGTCTAGAAGTGTAAGCGTGAGTTGGTGTCCCACTTCTGACAAAACTTTTTGCATGATGTGTAATGATACACAATATGAGACTCCTTTTCATATCATGAGATCCGCTGCTGCTATCTAGACTGATTTGCCATACGACATGAACTTGTGACAATGATATACTTGTTCACAATGATTCTTATCAGCAAAATACTGATGATTTGTGTTTATTGTCTTTGATGGTATACAAAATATATGTCAGGATGGCCGAGTGGTCTAAGGCGCTGCGTTCAGGTCGCAGTCTACATCTGTAGGCGTGAGTTCGAATCCCACTTCTGACAATTATTTTGGTATGATGTGAAAATCCTACCACAAAGTGGAATCCCACCTGTTTATAGCTTTGCTTAGACTGATTTGTGATTCGACATGAACTTGTGATAATGATGTAGTTGTTGACAAGAAATCGTATAGCCTTAACAAAAGTAATGACAGTGATTTTTCTATTTGGTAGAACAAGAATTAGATGTCAGGCAGGCAGAGCGTTCCATTGGTAAAATACCACCAATTAGTCTATCAGATGTTTAGCCAACAAATCGTGAGGTGTTTGTTAGCCAATGTTTAGTTTCTACCGGGTTTTATCTGTAATGTAATGAGTGAAGGCTTACATAAATTACATCAGCTGTTAGATTCATGTGTGAAGCTTTGTTTTTGGACGAGTAGCGTTGCCTCTTGGATCGAGGAAACCCTCTATTAGACACTTCAAATATGGCTGCTTTTCTGGGTATATTCATGAAGGCAGTAAGGTTGACAGATCTGTATATTTTGTTTACATCCATTTTTAAGGAGTTTGAGCTGGAAAACATGTGACTTCCTGAAACGAATTATATCAATCACATGTGTTTCCAGCAGGCTAAAACAATGTTTTCAACTTTGCAAACGTTTATTTATAGAAACGTATCCAATCGCTAACTCTGTCGGCCATGAAGATCTATTAAGTGGTATCAACCTTAAGTCGCTGCTTTTAAGCCGCAGTCTAGAAGTGTAAGCGTGAGTTGGTGTCCCACTTCTGACAAACCTTTTTGCATGATGTGTAATTGATACCACAATATGAGACTCCTTTTCATTATTCATGAGATCCGCCTGCTGCTATTCTTAGACTGATTTGCCATACGACATGAACTTGTGACAATGATATACTTGTTCACAATGATTCTTATCAGCAAAATACCTGATGATTTGTGTTTATTGTCTTTGATTGTATACAAAGTATATGTCAGGATGGCCGAGTGGTCTAAGGCGCTGCGTTCAGGTCGCAGTCTACATCTGTAGGCGTGGGTTCGAATCCCACATCTGACAATTATTTTGGTATGATGTGAAAATCCTACCACAAAGTGGAATCCCACCTGTTTATAGCTTTGCTGAGACTGATTTGTGATTCGACATGAACTTGTGATAATGATGTAGTTGTTGACAAGAAATCGTATAGCCTTAACAAAAGTAATGACAGTGGTTTTTCTATTTGGTAGAACAAGAATTAGATGTCAGGCAGGCAGAGCGTTCCATTGGTAAAATACCACCAATTAGTCTATCAGATGTTTAGCCAACAAATCGTGAGGTGTTTGTTAGCCAATGTTTAGTTTCTACCGGGTTTTATCTGTAATGTAATGAGTGAAGGCTTACATAAATTACATCAGCTGTTAGATTCATGTGTGAAGCTTTGTTTTTGGACGAGTAGCGTTGCCTCTTGGATCGAGGAAACCCTCTATTAGACACTTCAAAAATGGCTGCTTTTCTGGGTATATTCATGAAGGCAGTAAGGTTGACAGATCTGTATATTTTGTTTTCATCCATTTTTAAGGAGTTTGAGCTGGAAAACATGTGACTTCCTGAAACGAATTATATCAATCACATGCGTTTCCAGCAGGCTAAAACAATGTTTTCAACTTTGCAAACGTTTATTTATAGAAACGTATCCAATCGCTAACTCTGTCGGCCATGAAGATCTATTAAGTGGTATCAACCTTAAGTCGCTGCTTTTAAGCCGCAGTCTAGAAGTGTAAGCGTGAGTTGGTGTCCCACTTCTGACAAACCTTTTTGCATGATGTGTAATTGATACCACAATATGAGACTCCTTTTCATTATTCATGAGATCCGCCTGCTGCTATTCTTAGACTGATTTGCCATACGACATGAACTTGTGACAATGATATACTTGTTCACAATGATTCTTATCAGCAAAATACCTGATGATTTGTGTTTATTGTCTTTGATGCTATACAAAATATATGTCAGGATGGCCGAGTGGTCTAAGGCGCCGCGTTCAGGTCGCAGTCTACATCTGTAGGCGTGGGTTCGAATCCCACATCTGACATTATTTTCGTATGATGTGAAAATCTACCACAAAGTGGAATCCCACCTGTTTATAGCTTTGCTTAGACTGATTTGTGATTCAACATGAACTTGTGATAATGATGTAGTTGTTGACAAGAAATCGTATAGCCTTAACAAAAGTAATGACAGTGGGTTTTCTATTTGGTAGAACAAGTATTAGATGTCAGGCAGGCAGAGCGTTCCATTGGTAAAATACCACCAATTAGTCTATCAGATGTTCAGCCAACAAATCTTGAGGTGTTTGTTAGCCAATGTTTAGTTTCTACCGGGTTTTATCTGTAATGTGATGAGTGAAGGCGTACATAAATTACATCAGCTGTTAGATTCATGTGTGAAGCTTTGTTTTTGGACGAGTAGCGTTGCCTCTTGGATCTAGGAAACCCTCGATTAGAGACTTCAAAAATGGCTGCTTTTCTGGGTATATTCATGAAGGCAGTAAGGTTGACAGATCTGTATATTTTGTTTACATCCATTTTTAAGGAGTTTGAGCTGGAAAACATGTGACTTCCTGAAACGAATTATATCAATCACATGTGTTTCCAGCAGGCTAAAACAATGTTTTCAACTTTGCAAACGTTTATTTATAGAAACGTATCCAATCGCTAACTCTGTCGGCCATGAAGATCTATTAAGTGGTATCAACCTTAAGTCGCTGCTTTTAAGCCGCAGTCTAGAAGTGTAAGCGTGAGTTGGTGTCCCACTTCTGACAAACCTTTTTGCATGATGTGTAATTGATACCACAATATGAGACTCCATTTCATTATTCATGAGGTCCGCCTGCTGCTTTTCTTCGACTGATTTGTCATTCAACATGAACTTGTGACAATGATATACTTGTTGATATGATTCTTATCAGCAAAATACCTGATGATTTGTGTTTATTGTCTCTGATGGTATACAAAATATGTGTCAGGATGGCCGAGTGGTCTAAGGCGCTGCGTTCAGGTCGCAGTCTACATCTGTAGGCGTGGGTTCGAATTCCTCTTCTGACAATTATTTTCGTATGATGTGAAAATCCTACCACAAAGTGGAATCCCACCTGTTTATAGCTTTGCTTAGACTGATTTGTGATTCAACATGAACTTGTGATAATGATGTAGTTGTTGACAAGAAATCGTATAGCCTTAACAAAAGTAATGACAGTGGTTTTTCTATTTGGTAGAACAAGTATTAGATGTCAGGCAGGCAGAGCGTTCCATTGGTAAAATACCACCAATAAGTCTATCAGATGTTCAGCCAACAAATCGTGAGGTGTTTGTTAGCCAATGTTTAGTTTCTACCGGGTTTTATCTGTAATGTGATGAGTGAAGGCGTACATAAATTACATCAGCTGTTAGATTCATGTGTGAAGCTTTGTTTTTGGACGAGTAGCGTTGCCTCTTGGATCCAGGAAACCCTCGATTAGACACTTCAAAAATGGCTGCTTTTCTGGGTATATTCATGAAGGCAGTAATGTTGACAGATCTGTATATTTTGTTTACATCCATTTTTAAGGAGTTTGAGCTGGAAAACATGTGACTTCCTGAAACGAATTATATCAATCACATGTATTTCCAGCAGGCTAAAACAATGTTTTCAACTTTGCAAACGTTTATTTATAGAAACGTATCCAATCGCTAACTCTGTCGGCCATGAAGATCTATTAAGTGGTATCAACCTTAAGTCGCTGCTTTTAAGCCGCAGTCTAGAAGTGTAAGCGTGAGTTGGTGTCCCACTTCTGACAAACCTTTTTGCATTATGTGTAATTGATACCACAATATGAGACTCCATTTCATTATTCATGAGGTCCGCCTGCTGCTTTTCTTCGACTGATTTGTCATTCAACATGAACTTGTGACAATGATATACTTGTTGATATGATTCTTATCAGCAAAATACCTGATGATTTGTGTTTATTGTCTCTGATGGTATGCAAAATATGTGTCAGGATGGCCGAGTGGTCTAAGGCGCTGCGTTCAGGTCGCAGTCTACATCTGTAGGCGTGGGTTCGAATCCCTCTTCTGACAATTATTTTCGTATGATGTGAAAATCCTACCACAAAGTGGAATCCCACCTGTTTATAGCTTTGCTTAGACTGATTTGTGATTCAACATGAACTTGTGATAATGATGTAGTTGTTGACAAGAAATCGTATAGCGTTAACAAAAGTAATGACAGTGGGTTTTCTATTTGGTAGAACAAGTATTAGATGTCAGGCAGGCAGAGCGTTCCATTGGTAAAATACCACCAATTAGTCTATCAGATGTTCAGCCAACAAATCTTGAGGTGTTTGTTAGCCAATGTTTAGTTTCTACCGGGTTTTATCTGTAATGTGATGAGTGAAGGCGTACATAAATTACATCAGCTGTTAGATTCATGTGTGAAGCTTTGTTTTTGGACGAGTAGCGTTGCCTCTTGGATCTAGGAAACCCTCGATTAGACACTTCAAAAATGGCTGCTTTTCTGGGTATATTCATGAAGGCAGTAAGGTTGACAGATCTGTATATTTTGTTTACATCCATTTTTAAGGAGTTTGAGCTGGAAAACATGTGACTTCCTGAAACGAATTATATCAATCACATGTGTTTCCAGCAGGCTAAAACAATGTTTTCAACTTTGCAAACGTTTATTTATAGAAACGTATCCAATCTCTAACTCTGTCGGCCATGAAGATCTATTAAGTGGTATCAACCTTAAGTCGCTGCTTTTAAGCCGCAGTCTAGAAGTGTAAGCGTGAGTTGGTGTCCCACTTCTGACAAACCTTTTTGCATGATGTGTAATTGATACCACAATATGAGACTCCATTTCATTATTCATGAGGTCCGCCTGCTGCTTTTCTTCGACTGATTTGTCATTCAACATGAACTTGTGACAATGATATACTTGTTCACAATGATTCTTATCAGCAAAATACCTGATGATTTGTGTTTATTGTCTCTGATGGTATGAAAAATATGTGTCAGGATGGCCGAGTGGTCTAAGGCGCTGCGTTCAGGTCGCAGTCTACATCTGTAGGCGTGGGTTCGAATCCCTCTTCTGACAATTATTTTCGTTTGATGTGAAAATCCTACCACAAAGTGGAATCCCACCTGTTTATAGCTTTGCTTCGACTGATTTGTGATTCGACATGAACTTGTGATAATGATGTAGTTGTTGACAAGAAATCGTATAGCCTTAACAAAAGTAATGACAGTGGTTTTTCTATTTGGTAGAACAAGAATTAGATGTCAGGCAGGCAGAGCGTTCCATTGGTAAAATACCACCAATTAGTCTATCAGATGTTTAGCCAACAAATCGTGAGGTGTTTGTTAGCCAATGTTTAGTTTCTACCGGGTTTTATCTGTAATGTAATGAGTGAAGGCATACATAAATTACATCAGCTGTTAGATTCATGTGTGAAGCTTTGTTTTTGGACGCGTAGCGTTGCCTCTTGGATCGAGGAAACCCTCTATTAGACACTTCAAAAATGGCTTCTTTTCTGGGTATATTCATGAAGGCAGTAAGGTTGACAGATCTGTATATTTTGTTTACATCCATTTTTAAGGAGTTTGAGCTGGAAAACATGTGACTTCCTGAAACGAATTATATCAATCACATGTGTTTCCAGCAGGCTAAAACAATGTTTTCAACTTTGCAAACGTTTATTTATAGAAACGTATCCAATCGCTAACTCTGTCGGCCATGAAGATCTATTAAGTGGTATCAACCTTAAGTCGCTGCTTTTACTTTTAAGCCGCAGTCTAGAAGTGTAAGCGTGAGTTGGTGTCCCACTTCTGACAAACCTTTTTGCATGATGTGTAATTGATACCACAATATGAGACTCCATTTCATTATTCATGAGGTCCGCCTGCTGCTTTTCTTCGACTGATTTGTCATTCAACATGAACTTGTGACAATGATATACTTGTTCACAATGATTCTTATCAGCAAAATACCTGATGATTTGTGTTTATTGTCTCTGATGGTATACAAAATATGTGTCAGGATGGCCGAGTGGTCTAAGGCGCTGCGTTCAGGTCGCAGTCTACATCTGTAGGCGTGCGTTCGAATCCCTCTTCTGACAATTATTTTCGTATGATGTGAAAATCCTACCACAAAGTGGAATCCCATCTGTTTATAGCTTTGCTTAGACTGATTTGTGATTCGACATGAACTTGTGATAATGATGTAGTTGTTGACAAGAAATCGTATAGCCTTAACAAAAGTAATGACAGTGGTTTTTCTATTTGGTAGAACAAGATTAGATGTCAGGCAGGCAGAGCGTTCCATTGGTAAAATACCACCAATTAGTCTATCAGATGTTTAGCCAACAAATCGTGAGGTGTTTGTTAGCCAATGTTTAGTTTCTATCGGGTTTTATCTGTAATGTAATGAGTGAAGGCTTACATAAATTACATCAGCTGTTAGATTCATGTGTGAAGCTTTGTTTTTGGACGAGTAGCGTTGCCTCTTGGATCGAGGAAACCCTCTATTAGACACTTCAAAAATGGCTTCTTTTCTGGGTATATTCATGAAGGCAGTAAGGTTGACAGATCTGTATATTTTGTTTACATCCATTTTTAAGGAGTTTGAGCTGGAAAACATGTGACTTCCTGAAACGAATTATATCAATCACATGTGTTTCCAGCAGGCTAAAACAATGTTTTCAACTTTGCAAACGTTTATTTATAGAAACGTATCCAATCGCTAACTCTGTCGGCCATGAAGATCTATTAAGTGGTATCAACCTTAAGTCGCTGCTTTTAAGCCGCAGTCTAGAAGTGTAAGCGTGAGTTGGTGTCCCACTTCTGAAAAACCTTTTTGCATGATGTGTAATTGATACCACAATATGAGACTCCATTTCATTATTCATGAGGTCCGCCTGCTGCTTTTCTTCGACTGATTTGTCATTCAACATGAACTTGTGACAATGATATACTTGTTGATATGATTCTTATCAGCAAAATACCTGATGATTTGTGTTTATTGTCTCTGATGGTATACAAAATATGTGTCAGGATGGCCGAGTGGTCTAAGGCGCTGCGTTCAGGTCGCAGTCTACATCTGTAGGCGTGGGTTCGAATTCCTCTTCTGACAATTATTTCGTATGATGTGAAAATCCTACCACAAAGTGGAATCCCACTGTTTATAGCTTTGCTTAGACTGATTTGTGATTCAACATGAACTTGTGATAATGATGTAGTTGTTGACAAGAAATCGTATAGCCTTAACAAAAGTAATGACAGTGGTTTTTCTATTTGGTAGAACAAGTATTAGATGTCAGGCAGGCAGAGCGTTCCATTGGTAAAATACCACAAATTAGTCTATCAGATGTTCAGCCAACAAATCGTGAGGTGTTTGTTAGCCAATGTTTAGTTTCTACCGGGTTTTATCTGTAATGTGATGAGTGAAGGCGTACATAAATTACATCAGCTGTTAGATTCATGTGTGAAGCTTTGTTTTTGGACGAGTAGCGTTGCCTCTTGGATCCAGGAAACCCTCGATTAGACACTTCAAAAATGGCTGCTTTTCTGGGTATATTCATGAAGGCAGTAAGGTTGACAGATCTGTATATTTTGTTTACATCCATTTTTAAGGAGTTTGAGCTGGAAAACATGTGACTTCCTGAAACGAATTATATCAATCACATGTATTTCCAGCAGGCTAAAACAATGTTTTCAACTTTGCAAACGTTTATTTATAGAAACGTATCAAATCGCTAACTCTGTCGGCCATGAAGATCTATTAAGTGGTATCAACCTTAAGTCGCTGCTTTTAAGCCGCAGTCTAGAAGTGTAAGCGTGAGTTGGTGTCCCACTTCTGACAAACCTTTTTGCATGATGTGTAATTGATACCACAATATGAGACTCCTTTTCATTATTCATGAGATCCGCCTGCTGCTATTCTTAGACTGATTTGCCATACGACATGAACTTGTGACAATGATATACTTGTTCACAATGATTCTTATCAGCAAAATACCTGATGATTTGTGTTTATTGTCTTTGATGGTATACAAAATATATGTCAGGATGGCCGAGTGGTCTAAGGCGCTGCGTTCAGTTCGCTGTCTACATCTGTAGGCGTGGGTTCGAATCCCACTTCTGACAATTATTTTGGTATGATGTGAAAATCCTACCACAAAGTGGAATCCCACCTGTTTATAGCTTTGCTTAGACTGATTTGTGATTCGACATGAACTTGTGATAATGATGTAGTTGTTGACAAGAAATCGTATAGCCTTAACAAAAGTAATGACAGTGGTTTTTCTATTTGGTAGAACAAGAATTAGATGTCAGGCAGGCAGAGCGTTCCATTGGTAAAATACCACCAATTAGTCTATCAGATGTTTAGCCAACAAATCGTGAGGTGTTTGTTAGCCAATGTTTAGTTTCTACCGGGTTTTATCTGTAATGTAATGAGTGAAGGCTTACATAAATTACATCAGCTGTTAGATTCATGTGTGAAGCTTTGTTTTTGGACGAGTAGCGTTGCCTCTTGGATCGAGGAAACCCTCTATTAGACACTTCAAAAATGGCTGCTTTTCTGGGTATATTCATGAAGGCAGTAAGGTTGACAGATCTGTATATTTTGTTTTCATCCATTTTTAAGGAGTTTGAGCTGGAAAACATGTGACTTCCTGAAACGAATTATATCAATCACATGTGTTTCCAGCAGGCTAAAACAATGTTTTCAACTTTGCAAACGTTTATTTATAGAAACGTATCCAATCGCTAACTCTGTCGGCCATGAAGATCTATTAAGTGGTATCAACCTTAAGTCGCTGCTTTTAAGCCGCAGTCTAGAAGTGTAAGCGTGAGTTGGTGTCCCACTTCTGACAAACCTTTTTGCATGATGTGTAATTGATACCACAATATGAGACTCCTTTTCATTATTCATGAGATCCGCCTGCTGCTATTCTTAGACTGATTTGCCATTCGACATGAACTTGTGACAATGATATACTTGTTCACAATGATTCTTATCAGTAAAATACCTGATGATTTGTGTTTATTGTCTTTGATGGTATACAAAATATATGTCAGGATGGCCGAGTGGTCTAAGGCGCTGCGTTCAGGTCGCAGTCTACATCTGTAGGCGTGGGTTCGAATCCCACTTCTGATAATTATTTTGGTATGATGTGAAAATCATACTACAAAGTGGGATCCCACCTGTTTATAGCTTTGCTTAGACTGATTTGTGATTCGACATGAACTTGTGATAATGATGTAGTTGTTGACAAGATATCGTATAGCCTTAACAAAAGTAATGACGGTGGTTTTTCTATTTGATAGCACAAGAATTAGATGTCAGGCAGGCAGAGCGTTCCATTGGTAAAATACCACCAATTAGTCTACCAGATATTTTGGCCACAAATCGTGAGGTGTTTGCTAGCCAATGTTTAGTTTGTAACGCATTTTATCTTTAATGTGATGAGTGAAGGCGTACATAAATTACATAAGCTGTTAGATTCATGTGTGAAGCTTTGTTTTTGGACAAGTAGCGTTGCTTCTTGGATCTTGGAAACCCTCGATTAGACACTTCAAAAATGGCTGCTTTTCCGGGTATATTCATGAAGGCAGTAAGGTTGACAGATCTGTATATTTTGTTATACATCCATTTTTAAGGAGTTTGAGCTGGAAAACATGTGATTTCCTGACACTAATTATATCAATCACATGTGTTTCAGCAGGCTAAACAATGTTTTCAACTTTGCAAACGTTTATTTTATAGAAACGCATCCAATCGCTAACACTGTCGGCCATGAAGATCTATAAGTGGTATCAACCTTAAGTCGCTGCTTTTAAGCCGCAGTCTAGAAGTGTAAGCGTGAGTTGGTGTCCCACTTCTGACAAACGTTTTTGCATGATGTGTAATTGATACCACAATATGAGACTCCTTTTCATTATTCATGAGATCCGCCTGCTGCTATTCTTAGACTGATTTGTCATTCGACATGAACTTGTGCAATGATATACTTGTTCACAATGATTCTTTTCAGCAAAATACCTGATGATTTGTGTTTATTGTTTCTGATGGTAGACAAAATATGTGTCAGGATGGCCGAGTGGTCTAAGGCGCTGCGTTCAGGTCGCAGTCTACATCTGTAGGCGTGGATTCGAATCCCACTTCTGACAATTATTTTGGTATGATGTGAAAATTATACCACAAAGTGGGATCCCACGTGTTTATAGCTTTGCTTAGACTGATACGTGATTCGACATGAACTTGTGATAATGATTTAGTTGTTGACAAGATATCGTATAGCCTTAACAAAAGTAATGAAGGTGGTTTTTCTATTTGGTAGCACAAGAATTAGATGTCAGGCAGGCAGAGCGTTCCATTGGTAAAATACCACCAATTAGTCTATCAGATGTTTAGCCAACAAATCGTGAAGTGTTTGTTAGCCAATGTTTCTACCGCCTTTTATTTGTAATGTGATGAGTGAAGGCTTACATAAATTACATCAGCTGTTAGATTCATGTGTGAAGCTTTGTTTTTGGACAAGTAGCGTTGCCTCTTGGATCTAGGAACCCTCGATTAGACACTTCAAAAATGGCTGCTTTTCTGGGTAGATTCATGAAGGCAGTAAGGTTGACAAATCTGTATATTTTGTTTACGTCCATTTTGTAGGAGTTTGAGCTGGAAAACTTGTGATTTCCTGAAACGAATTATATCAAACACATGTGTTTCCAGCAGGCTAAAACAATGTTTTCATCTTTGCAAACGTTTATTTATAGAAACGCATCCAATCGCTAACACTGTCGGCCAAGAAGATCTATTAAGTGGTATCAACCTTAAGTCGCTGCTTTTAAGCCGCAGTCTAGAAGTGTAAGCGTGAGTTGGTGTCCCACTTCTGACAAACGTTTTTGCATGATGTGTAATTGATACCACAATATGAGACTCCTTTTCATTATTCATGAGATCCGCCTGCTGCTATTCTTAGACTGATTTGCCATTCGACATGAACTTGTGTCAATGATATACTTGTTCACAATGATTCTTATCAGTAAAATACCTGATGATTTGTGTTTATTGTCTTTGATGGTATACAAAACATATGTCTGGATGGCCGAGTGGTCTAAGGCGCTGCGTTCAGGTCGCAGTCTACATCTGTATGCGTGGGTTCGAATCCCACTTCTGACAATTATTTTGGTATGATGTGAAAATCCTACCACAAAGTGGAATCCCACCTGTTTATAGCTTTGCTTAGACTGATTGTGATTCGACATGAACTTTTGTGATAATGATGTAGTTGTTGACAAGAAATCGTATAGCCTTAACAAAAGTAATGACAGTGTTTTTTCTATTTGGTAGCACAAGAATTAGATGTCAGGCAGGCAGAGTGTTCCATTTGTAAAATACCACCAATTAGTCTATCAGATGTTTAGCCAACAAATCGTGAGGTGTTTGTTAGCCAATGTTTAGTTTCTACCGCGTTTTATCTGTAATGTATGAGTGAAGGCGTACATAAATTACATCAGCTGTTAGATTCATGTGTGAAGCTTTGTTTTTGGACGAGTAGCGTTGCCTCTTGGATCTAGGAAACCCTCGATTAGACACTTCAAAAATGGCTGCTTTTCTGGGTATATTCATGAAGGCAGTAAGGTTGACAGATCTGTATATTTTGTTTACATCCTTTTTTTAAGGAGTTTGAGCTGGAAAACATGTGACTTCCTGAAACGAATTATATCAATCACATGTGTTTCCAGCAGGCTAAAACAATGTTTTCAACTTTGCAAACGTTTATTTATAGAAACGCAGCCAATCGCTAACACTGTCGGCCATGAAGATCTATTAAGTGGTATCAACCTTAAGTCGCTGCTTTTAAGCCGCAGTCTAGAAGTGTAAGCGTGAGTTGGTGTCCCACTTCTGACAAACCTTTTTGCATGATGTGTAATTGATACCACAATATGAGACTCTTTTTCATTATTCATGAGATCCGCCTGCTGCTATTCTTAGACTGATTTGTCATTCAACATGAAGTTGTGACGATGATATACTTGTTCACAATGATTCTTATCAGCAAAATACCTGATGATTTGTGTTTATTGTCTCTGATGGTATAAAAAATATGTGTCAGGATGGCCGAGTGGTCTAAGGCGCTGCGTTCAGGTCGCAGTCTACATCTGTAGGCGTGGGTTCGAATCCCACTTCTGACAATTATTTTGGTATGATGTGAAAATCCTACCACAAAGTGGAATCTCACCTGTTTATAGCTTTGCTTAGACTGATTTGTGATTCGACATGAACTTGTGATAATGATGTAGTTGTTGACAAGAAATCGTATAGCCTTAACAAAAGTAATGACAGTGGTTTTTCTATTTGGTAGAACAAGAATTAGATGTCAGGCTTGCAGAGCGTTCCATTGGTAAAATACCACCAATTAGTCTATCAGATGTTAAGCCAACAAATCGTGAGGTGTTTGTTAGCCAATGTTTAGTTTCTACAGCGTTTTATCTGTAATGTGATGAGTGAAGGCGTACATAAATTACATCATTTGTTAGATTCATGTGTGAAGCTTTGTTTTTGGACGAGTAGCGTTGCCTCTTGGATCTAGGAAACCCTCGATTAG
>NW_003115218.1:0-10219 GCF_000003605.2 Saccoglossus kowalevskii | reverse complement strand
GGACGTAGTTGCAGTCCTCCATTTGGACGTAATTAACAGTCCTCCATATTGGACGTAGTTTGCAGTCCTCCATATCGGACGTAGTTTGCAGTCCTCCATATCGGGCGTAGTTTGCAGTCCTCCATATTGGACGTAATTAGCAGTTCTCCATATTGGACGTAGTTTGCAGTCCTCCATATTGGACGTAGTTTGCAGTCCTCCATATCGGACGTAGTTTGCAGTCCTCCATATTGGACGTAATTAGCAGTCCTCCATATTGGACGTAGTTTGCAGTCCTCCATTTTGGACGTAGTTTGCAGTCCTCCATATTGGACGTAATTAGCAGTCCTCCATATTGGACGTAGTTTGCAGTCCTCCATATCGGACGTAGTTTGCAGTCCTCCATATCGGACGTAGTTTGCAGTCCTCCATATCGGGCGTAGTTTGCAGTCCTCCATATTGGACGTAGTTTGCAGTCCTCCATATTGGACGTAATTAGCAGTACTCCATATTGTACGTAGTTTGCAGTCCTCCATATTGGACGTAGTTTGCAGTCCTCCATATCGGACGTAGTTTGCAGTCCTCCATATCGGGCGTAGTTTGCAGTCCTCCATATTGGACGTAGTTTGCAGTCCTCCATATTGGACGTAGTTTGCAGTCCTCTATATTGAACGTAGTTTGCAGTCCTCCATATCGGACGTAGTTTGCAGTCCTCCATATCGGGCGTAGTTTGCAGTCCTCCATATTGGACGTAGTTTGCAGTCCTCCATATTGGACGTAATTAGCAGTTCTCCATATTGGACGTAGTTTGCAGTCCTCCATTTTGGACGTAATTAACAGTCCTCCATATTGGACGTAGTTTGCAGTCCTCCATATCGGACGTAGTTTGCAGTCCTCCATATCGGGCGTAGTTTGCAGTCCTCCATATTGGACGTAATTAGCAGTTCTCCATATTGGACGTAGTTTGCAGTCCTCCATTTTGGACGTAGTTTGCAGTCCTCCATATCGGACGTAGTTTGCAGTCCTCCATATTGGACGTAATTAGCAGTCCTCCATATTGGACGTAGTTTGCAGTCCTCCATTTTGGACGTAGTTTGCAGTCCTCCATATTGGACGTAATTAGCAGTCCTCCATATTGGACGTAGTTTGCAGTCCTCCATATCGGACGTAGTTTGCAGTCCTCCATATCGGACGTAGTTTGCAGTCCTCCATATCGGGCGTAGTTTGCAGTCCTCCATATTGGACGTAGTTTGCAGTCCTCCATATTGGACGTAATTAGCAGTACTCCATATTGGACGTAGTTTGCAGTCCTCCATTTTGGACGTAGTTTGCAGTCCTCCATATTGGACGTAGTTTGCAGTTCTCCATATTGGACGTAATTAGCAGTCCTTCATATTGGACGTAATTAGCAGTTCTCCATATTGGACGTAATTAGCTGTCCTCCATATTGGACGTAGTTTGCAGTTCTCCTTATCGGACGTAGTTTGCTGTCCTTCATATTGGACGTAGTTTGCAGTCCTCCATATTGGACGTAGTTTGAAGTCCTCCATATTGGACGTAGTTCGCAGTCCTCCATATCGGACGTAGTTTGCAGTCCTCCATATTAGATGTAGTTTGCTGTCCTCCATATTGGACTTAGTTTGCAGTCCGCCATATTAGACGTAGTTTGCAGTCATCTATATTGGACGTAGTTTGCAGTCCTCCATATTGTACGTAGTTTGCAGTCCTCCATATTGGACGTAGTTTGCAGTCCTCCATATCGGACGTAGTTTGCAGTCCTCCATATCGGGCGTAGTTTGCAGTCCTCCATATTGGACGTAGTTTGCAGTCCTCCATATTGGACGTAGTTTGCAGTCCTCTATATTGAACGTAGTTTGCAGTCCTCCATATCGGACGTAGTTTGCAGTCCTCCATATCGGGCGTAGTTTGCAGTCCTCCATATTGGACGTAGTTTGCAGTCCTCCATATTGGACGTAATTAGCAGTTCTCCATATTGGACGTAGTTTGCAGTCCTCCATTTTGGACGTAATTAGCAGTCCTCCATATTGGACGTAGTTTGCAGTCCTCCATATCGGACGTAGTTTGCAGTCCTCCATATCGGGCGTAGTTTGCAGTCCTCCATATTGGACGTAGTTTGCAGTCCTCCATATTGGACGTAATTAGCAGTTCTCCATATTGGACGTAGTTTGCAGTCCTCCATTTTGGACGTAGTTTGCAGTCCTCCATATCGGACGTAGTTTGCAGTCCTCCATATTGGACGTAATTAGCAGTCCTCCATATTGGACGTAGTTTGCAGTCCTCCATTTTGGACGTAGTTTGCAGTCCTCCATATTGGACGTAATTAGCAGTCCTCCATATTGGACGTAGTTTGCAGTCCTCCATATCGGACGTAGTTTGCAGTCCTCCATATCGGACGTAGTTTGCAGTCCTCCAAATCGGGCGTAGTTTGCAGTCCTCCATATTGGACGTAGTTTTGCAGTCCTCCATATCGGACGTAGTTGCTGTCTCCATATCGGACGTAGTTTGCAGTCCTCCATATTAGATGTAGTTTGCTGTCCTCCATATTGGACGTAGTTTGCAGTCCTCCATATTAGACGTAGTTTGCAGTCCTCTATATTGGACGTAGTTTGCAGTCCTCCATACTGTACGTAGTTTGCATTCCTCCATATTGGACGTAGTTTGCATTCCTCCATATTGGACGTAGTTTGCAGTCCTCCATATTGGACGTAGTTTGCAGTCCTCCATATTGGACGTAGTTTGCAGTCCTCTATATTGAACGTAGTTTGCAGTCCTCCATATTGGACGTAGTTTGCAGTCCTCAATATTGGAAGTAGTTTGCAGTCCTCTATATTGGACGTAGTTTGCAGTCCTCCATATTGGACGTAGTTTGCAGTCCTCCATATTGGACGTAGTTTGCAGTCCTCCGTATCAGACGTAGTTTGCAGTCCTCCGTATTTGACGTAGTTTGCAGTCCTCCATATTGGACGTAGTTTGCAGTGCTCCATATTGAACGTAGTTTGCAGTCCTCCATATTGGACGTAATTTGCAGTCCTCCATATTGGACGTAATTTGCAGTCCTTCACATTGGTCGTAGTTTGCAGTCCTCCATATTGGACGTAGTTTGCAGTCCTCCATATTGGACGTAGTTTGCAGTCCTCTATATTGAACGTAGTTTGCAGTCCTCCATATCGGATGTAGTTTGCAGTCCTCCATATCGGGCGTTGTTTGCAGTCCTCCATATTGGACGTAGTTTGCAGTCCTCCATATTGGACGTAATTAGCAGTTCTCCATATTGGACGTAGTTTGCAGTCCTCCATTTTGGACGTAATTAGCAGTCCTCCATATTGGACGTAGTTTGCAGTCCTCCATATCGGACGTAGTTTGCAGTCCTCCATATCGGGCGTAGTTTGCAGTCCTCCATATTGGACGTAGTTTGCAGTCCTCCATATTGGACGTAATTAGCAGTTCTCCATATTGGACGTAGTTTGCAGTCCTCCATTTTGGACGTAGTTTGCAGTCCTCCATATCGGACGTAGTTTGCAGTCCTCCATATTGGACGTAATTAGCAGTCCTCCATATTGGACGTAGTTTGCAGTCCTCCATATTGGACGTAATTAGCAGTCCTCCATATTGGACATAGTTTGCAGTCCTCCATATCGGACGTAGTTTGCAGTCCTCCATATCGGACGTAGTTTGCAGTCCTCCATATCGGGCGTAGTTTGCAGTCCTCCATATTGGACGTAGTTTGCAGTCCTCCATATTGGACGTAATTAGCAGTTCTCCATATTGGACGTAGTTTGCAGTCCTCCATTTTGGACGTAGTTTGCAGTCCTCCATATCGGACGTAGTTTGCAGTCCTCCATATTGGACGTAATTAGCAGTCCTCCATTTTGGACGTAGTTTGCAGTCCTCCATTTTGGACGTAGTTTGCAGTCCTCCATATTGGACGTAATTAGCAGTCCTCCATATTGGACGTAGTTTGCAGTCCTCCATATCGGACGTAGTTTGCAGTCCTCCATATCGGGACGTAGTTTGCAGTCCTCCGTATTGGACGTAGTTTGCAGTCCTCCATATTGGACGTAATTAGCAGTTCTCCATATTGGACGTAGTTTGCAGTCCTCCATTTTGGACGTAATTAGCAGTCCTCCATATTGGACGTAGTTTGCAGTCCTCCATATCGGACGTAGTTTGCAGTCCTCCATATCGGGCGTAGTTTGCAGTCCTCCATATTGGACGTAGTTTGCAGTCCTCCATATTGGACGTAATTAGCAGTTCTCCATATTGGACGTAGTTTGCAGTCCTCCATTTTGGACGTAGTTTGCAGTCCTCCATATCGGACGTAGTTTGCAGTCCTCCATATTGGACGTAATTAGCAGTCCTCCATATTGGACGTAGTTTACAGTCCTCCATTTTGGACGTAGTTTGCAGTCCTCCATATTGGACGTAATTAGCAGTCCTCCATATTGGACGTAGTTTGCAGTCCTCCATATCGGACGTAGTTTGCAGTCCTCCATATCGGACGTAGTTTGCAGTCCTCCAAATCGGGCGTAGTTTGCAGTCCTCCATATTGGACGTAGTTTGCAGTCCTCCATATTGGACGTAATTAGCAGTTCTCCATATTGGACGTAGTTTGCAGTCCTCCATTTTGGACGTAGTTTGCAGTCCTTCATATCGGACGTAGTTTGCAGTCCTCCATATTGGACGTAATTAGCAGTCCTCCATTTTGGACGTAGTTTGCAGTCCTCCATATTGGACGTAATTAGCAGTCCTCCATATTGGACGTAGTTTGCAGTCCTCCATATCGGACGTAGTTTGCAGTCCTCCATATCGGGCGTAGTTTGCAGTCCTCCATATTGGACGTAGTTTGCAGTCCTCCATATTGGACGTAATTAGCAGTTCTCCATATTGGACGTAGTTTGCAGTCCTCCATTTTGGACGTAGTTTGCAGTCCTCCATATCGGACGTAGTTTGCAGTCCTCCATATTGGACGTAGTTTGCAGTCTTCCACATTGGTCGTAGTTTGCAGTCTTCCATATTGGACGTAGTTTGCAGTCTTCCATATTGGACGTAGTTTGCAGTCCTCTTTATTGGACGTAGTTTGCAGTCCTTCATATTGGACGTAGTTCGCAGTCCTCCATATCGGACGTAGTTCGAAGTCCTCCATATTAGATGTAGTTTGCTGTCCTCCATATTGGACGTAGTTTGCAGTCCTCCATATTAGACGTAGTTTGCAGTCATCTATATTGGACGTAGTTTGCAGTCCTCCATATTGTACGTAGTTTGCAGTCCTCCATATTGGACGTAGTTTGCAGTCCTCCATATCGGACGTAGTTTGCAGTCCTCCATATCGGGCGTAGTTTGCAGTCCTCCATATTGGACGTAGTTTGCAGTCCTCCATATTGGACGTAGTTTGCAGTCCTCTATATTGAACGTAGTTTGCAGTCCTCCATATCGGACGTAGTTTGCAGTCCTCCATATCGGGCGTAGTTTGCAGTCCTCCATATTGGACGTAGTTTGCAGTCCTCCATATTGGACGTAATTAGCAGTTCTCCATATTGGACGTAGTTTGCAGTCCTCCATTTTGGACGTAATTAACAGTCCTCCATATTGGACGTAGTTTGCAGTCCTCCATATCGGACGTAGTTTGCAGTCCTCCATATCGGGCGTAGTTTGCAGTCCTCCATATTGGACGTAATTAGCAGTTCTCCATATTGGACGTAGTTTGCAGTCCTCCATTTTGGACGTAGTTTGCAGTCCTCCATATCGGACGTAGTTTGCAGTCCTCCATATTGGACGTAATTAGCAGTCCTCCATATTGGACGTAGTTTGCAGTCCTCCATTTTGGACGTAGTTTGCAGTCCTCCATATTGGACGTAATTAGCAGTCCTCCATATTGGACGTAGTTTGCAGTCCTCCATATCGGACGTAGTTTGCAGTCCTCCATATCGGACGTAGTTTGCAGTCCTCCATATCGGGCGTAGTTTGCAGTCCTCCATATTGGACGTAGTTTGCAGTCCTCCATATTGGACGTAATTAGCAGTACTCCATATTGTACGTAGTTTGCAGTCCTCCATATTGGACGTAGTTTGCAGTCCTCCATATCGGACGTAGTTTGCAGTCCTCCATATCGGGCGTAGTTTGCAGTCCTCCATATTGGACGTAGTTTGCAGTCCTCCATATTGGACGTAGTTTGCAGTCCTCTATATTGAACGTAGTTTGCAGTCCTCCATATCGGACGTAGTTTGCAGTCCTCCATATCGGGCGTAGTTTGCAGTCCTCCATATTGGACGTAGTTTGCAGTCCTCCATATTGGACGTAATTAGCAGTTCTCCATATTGGACGTAGTTTGCAGTCCTCCATTTTGGACGTAATTAGCAGTCCTCCATATTGGACGTAGTTTGCAGTCCTCCATATCGGACGTAGTTTGCAGTCCTCCATATCGGGCGTAGTTTGCAGTCCTCCATATTGGACGTAGTTTGCAGTCCTCCATATTGGACGTAATTAGCAGTTCTCCATATTGGACGTAGTTTGCAGTCCTCCATTTTGGACGTAGTTTGCAGTCCTCCATATCGGACGTAGTTTGCAGTCCTCCATATTGGACGTAATTAGCAGTCCTCCATATTGGACGTAGTTTGCAGTCCTCCATTTTGGACGTAGTTTGCAGTCCTCCATATTGGACGTAATTAGCAGTCCTCCATATTGGACGTAGTTTGCAGTCCTCCATATCGGACGTAGTTTGCAGTCCTCCATATCGGACGTAGTTTGCAGTCCTCCAAATCGGGCGTAGTTTGCAGTCCTCCATATTGGACGTAGTTTGCAGTCCTCCATATTGGACGTAATTAGCAGTTCTCCATATTGGACGTAGTTTGCAGTCCTCCATTTTGGACGTAGTTTGCAGTCCTTCATATCGGACGTAGTTTGCAGTCCTCCATATTGGACGTAATTAGCAGTCCTCCATTTTGGACGTAGTTTGCAGTCCTCCATATTGGACGTAATTAGCAGTCCTCCATATTGGACGTAGTTTGCAGTCCTCCATATCGGACGTAGTTTGCAGTCCTCCATATCGGGCGTAGTTTGCAGTCCTCCATATTGGACGTAGTTTGCAGTCCTCCATATTGGACGTAATTAGCAGTTCTCCATATTGGACGTAGTTTGCAGTCCTCCATTTTGGACGTAGTTTGCAGTCCTCCATATCGGACGTAGTTTGCAGTCCTCCATATTGGACGTAGTTTGCAGTCTTCCACATTGGTCGTAGTTTGCAGTCTTCCATATTGGACGTAGTTTGCAGTCTTCCATATTGGACGTAGTTTGCAGTCCTCTTTATTGGACGTAGTTTGCAGTCCTTCATATTGGACGTAGTTCGCAGTCCTCCATATCGGACGTAGTTCGAAGTCCTCCATATTAGATGTAGTTTGCTGTCCTCCATATTGGACTTAGTTTGCAGTCCTCCATATTAGACGTAGTTTGCAGTCATCTATATTGGACGTAGTTTGCAGTCCTCCATATTGTACGTAGTTTGCAGTCCTCCATATTGGACGTAGTTTGCAGTCCTCCATATCGGACGTAGTTTGCAGTCCTCCATATCGGGCGTAGTTTGCAGTCCTCCATATTGGACGTAGTTTGCAGTCCTCCATATTGGACGTAGTTTGCAGTCCTCTATATTGAACGTAGTTTGCAGTCCTCCATATCGGACGTAGTTTGCAGTCCTCCATATCGGGCGTAGTTTGCAGTCCTCCATATTGGACGTAGTTTGCAGTCCTCCATATGGACGTAGTTGCAGTCCTCCGTATCAGACGTAGTTTGCAGTCCTCCGTATTTGACGTAGTTTGCAGTCCTCCATATTGGACGTAGTTTGCAGTGCTCCATATTGAACGTAGTTTGCAGTCCTCCATATTGGACGTAATTTGCAGTCCTCCATATTGGACGTAATTTGCAGTCCTTCACATTGGTCGTAGTTTGCAGTCCTCCATATTGGACGTAGTTTGCAGTCCTCCATATTGGACGTAGTTTGCAGTCCTCTATATTGAACGTAGTTTGCAGTCCTCCATATCGGATGTAGTTTGCAGTCCTCCATATCGGGCGTTGTTTGCAGTCCTCCATATTGGACGTAGTTTGCAGTCCTCCATATTGGACGTAATTAGCAGTTCTCCATATTGGACGTAGTTTGCAGTCCTCCATTTTGGACGTAATTAGCAGTCCTCCATATTGGACGTAGTTTGCAGTCCTCCATATCGGACGTAGTTTGCAGTCCTCCATATCGGGCGTAGTTTGCAGTCCTCCATATTGGACGTAGTTTGCAGTCCTCCATATTGGACGTAATTAGCAGTTCTCCATATTGGACGTAGTTTGCAGTCCTCCATATCGGACGTAGTTTGCAGTCCTCCATATCGGGCGTAGTTTGCAGTCCTCCATATTGGACGTAGTTTGCAGTCCTCCATATTGGACGTAATTAGCAGTTCTCCATATTGGACGTAGTTTGCAGTCCTCCATTTTGGACGTAGTTTGCAGTCCTCCATATCGGACGTAGTTTGCAGTCCTCCATATTGGACGTAGTTTGCAGTCTTCCACATTGGTCGTAGTTTGCAGTCTTCCATATTGGACGTAGTTTGCAGTCTTCCATATTGGACGTAGTTTGCAGTCCTCTTTATTGGACGTAGTTTGCAGTCCTTCATATTGGACGTAGTTCGCAGTCCTCCATATCGGACGTAGTTCGAAGTCCTCCATATTAGATGTAGTTTGCTGTCCTCCATATTGGACTTAGTTTGCAGTCCTCCATATTAGACGTAGTTTGCAGTCATCTATATTGGACGTAGTTTGCAGTCCTCCATATTGTACGTAGTTTGCAGTCCTCCATATTGGACGTAGTTTGCAGTCCTCCATATCGGACGTAGTTTGCAGTCCTCCATATCGGGCGTAGTTTGCAGTCCTCCATATTGGACGTAGTTTGCAGTCCTCCATATTGGACGTAGTTTGCAGTCCTCTATATTGAACGTAGTTTGCAGTCCTCCATATCGGACGTAGTTTGCAGTCCTCCATATCGGGCGTAGTTTGCAGTCCTCCATATTGGACGTAGTTTGCAGTCCTCCATATTGGACGTAATTAGCAGTTCTCCATATTGGACGTAGTTTGCAGTCCTCCATTTTGGACGTAATTAACAGTCCTCCATATTGGACGTAGTTTGCAGTCCTCCATATCGGACGTAGTTTGCAGTCCTCCATATCGGGCGTAGTTTGCAGTCCTCCATATTGGACGTAATTAGCAGTTCTCCATATTGGACGTAGTTTGCAGTCCTCCATTTTGGACGTAGTTTGCAGTCCTCCATATCGGACGTAGTTTGCAGTCCTCCATATTGGACGTAATTAGCAGTCCTCCATATTGGACGTAGTTTGCAGTCCTCCATTTTGGACGTAGTTTGCAGTCCTCCATATTGGACGTAATTAGCAGTCCTCCATATTGGACGTAGTTTGCAGTCCTCCATATCGGACGTAGTTTGCAGTCCTCCATATCGGACGTAGTTTGCAGTCCTCCATATCGGGCGTAGTTTGCAGTCCTCCATATTGGACGTAGTTTGCAGTCCTCCATATTGGACGTAATTAGCAGTACTCCATATTGGGACGTAGTTTGCAGTCCTCCATTTTGGACGTAGTTTGCAGTCCTCCATATCGGACGTAGTTTGCAGTCCTCCATATTGGACGTAATTAGCAGTCCTCCATTTTGGACGTAGTTTGCCGTCCTCCATTTTGGACGTAGTTTGCAGTCCTCCATATTGGACGTAATTAGCAGTCCTCCATTTTGGACGTAGTTTGCAGTCCTCCATTTTGGACGTAGTTTCCAGTCCTCCATATTGGACGTAATTAGCAGTCCTCCATATTGGACGTAGTTTGCAGTCCTCCATATCGGACGTAGTTTGCAGTCCTCCATATCGGGCGTAGTTTGCAGTCCTCCATATTGGACGTAGTTTGCAGTCCTCCATATTGGACGTAGTTTGCAGTCCTCCATATTGGACGTAATTAGCAGTTCTCCATATTGGACGTAGTTTGCAGTCCTCCATTTTGGACGTAGTTTGCAGTCCTCCATATCGGACGTAGTTTGCAGTCCTCCATATTGGACGTAGTTTGCAGTCTTCCATATTGAACGTAGTTTGCAGTCTTCCATATTGGACGTAGTTTGCAGTCCTCTTTATTGGACGTAGTTTGCAGTCCTTCATATTGGACGTAGTTCGCAGTCCTCCATATCGGAC
>NW_003115211.1:0-14043 GCF_000003605.2 Saccoglossus kowalevskii | reverse complement strand
TCATCAGTGGATTAGATGCGACGTTAGATTGCAGTACAACATTGTTAGATTAACCAACTCATTCATTGTGATTCTTATCTCTGTCGGTGGATTAGATGCGACGTTAGATTGCAGTACAACATTGTTAGATTAACCAACTCATTCATTGTGATTCTTATCTCTGTCGGTGGATTAGATGCGGCGTTAGATTGCAGTACAACATTGTTAGATTAACCAACTCATTCATTGTGATTCTTATCTCTGTCGGTGGATTAGATGCGACGTTAGATTGCAGTACAACATTGTTAGATTAACCAACTCATTCATTGTGATTCTTATCTCTGTCGGTGGATTAGATGCGACGTTAGATCGCAGTACAACATTGTTAGATTAACCAACTCATTCATTGTGATTCTTATCTCTGTCAGTGGATTAGATGCGACGTTAGATTGCAGTACAACATTGTTAGATTAACCAACTCATTCCTTGTGATTCTTATCTCTGTCGGTGGATTAGATGCGACGTTAGATTGCAGTACAACATTGTTAGATTAACCAACTCATTCATTGTGATTCTTATCTCTGTCGGTGGATTAGATGCGGCGTTATATCACAGTACAACATTGTTAGATTAACCAACTCATTCGTTGTGATTCTTATCTCTGTCGGTGGATTAGATGCGGCGTTATATTGCAGTACAACATTGTTAGATTAACCAACTCATTCATTGTGATTCTTATCTCTGTCGGTGGATTAGATGCGACGTTAGATTGCAGTACAACATTGTTAGATTAACCAATCATTCATTGTGATTCTTATCTCTGTCGGTGGATTAGATGCGACGTTAGATTGCAGTACAACATTGTTAGATTAACCAACTCATTCATTGTGATTCTTATCTCTGTCGGTGGATTAGATGCGACGTTAGATCGCAGTACACATTGTTAGATTAACCAACTCATTCATTGTGATT
Source organism: Saccoglossus kowalevskii (assembly GCF_000003605.2). NCBI lineage: Eukaryota > Metazoa > Hemichordata > Enteropneusta > Harrimaniidae > Saccoglossus > Saccoglossus kowalevskii. Next base: position 13,092 of record NW_003115211.1, on the reverse strand, counting down.
CTATCTCTGTCGGTGGATTAGATGCGACGTTAGATTGCAGTACAACATTGTTAGATTAACCAACTCATTCATTGTGATTCTTATCTCTGTCGGTGGATTAGATGCGACGTTAGATTGCAGTACAACATTGTTAGATTAACCAACTCATTCATTGTGATTCTTATCTCTGTCGGTGGATTAGATGCGGCGTTAGATCGCAGTACAACATTGTTAGATTAACCAACTCATTCATTGTGATTCTTATCTCTGTCGGTGGATTAGATGCGGCGTTATATCGCAGTACAACATTGTTAGATTAACCAACTCATTCATTGTGATTCTTATCTCTGTCAGTGGATTAGATGCGATGTTAGATTGCAGTACAACATTGTTAGATTAACCAACTCATTCATTGTGATTCTTATCTCTGTCGGTGGATTAGATGCAACGTTAGATTGCAGTACAACATTGTTAGATTAACCAACTCATTCATTGTGATTCTTATCTCTGTCGGTGGATTAGATGCGGCGTTATATCACAGTACAACATTGTTAGATTAACCAACTCATTCGTTGTGATTCTTATCTCTGTCAGTGGATTAGATGCGGCGTTATATTGCAGTACAACATTGTTAGATTAACCAAATCATTCATTGTGATTCTTATCTCTGTCGGTGGATTAGATGCGACGTTAGATTGCAGTACAACATTGTTAGATTAACCAACTCATTCATTGTGATTCTTATCTCTGTCGGTGGATTAGATGCGACGTTAGATTGCAGTACAACATTGTTAGATTAACCAACTCATTCATTGTGATTCTTATCTCTGTCGGTGGATTAGATGCGGCGTTAGATTGCAGTACAACATTGTTAGATTAACCAACTCATTCATTGTGATTCTTATCTCTGTCGGTGGATTAGATGCGACGTTAGATTGCAGTACAACATTGTTAGATTAACCAACTCATTCATTGTGATTCTTATCTCTGTCGGTGGATTAGATGCGACGTTAGATCGCAGTACAACATTGTTAGATTAACCAACTCATTCATTGTGATTCTTATCTCTGTCGGTGGATTAGATGCGACGTTAGATTGCAGTACAACATTGTTAGATTAACCAACTCATTCATTGTGATTCTTATCTCTGTCGGTGGATTAGATGCGGCGTTAGATCGCAGTACAACATTGTTAGATTAACCAACTCATTCATTGTGATTCTTATCTCTGTCGGTGGATTAGATGCGGCGTTATATCGCAGTACAACATTGTTAGATTAACCAACTCATTCATTGTGATTCTTATCTCTGTCGGTGGATTAGATGCGACGTTAGATTGCAGTACAACATTGTTAGATTAACCAACTCATTCATTGTGATTCTTATCTCTGTCAGTGGATTAGATGCGACGTTAGATTGCAGTACAACATTTTTAGATTAACCAACTCATTCATTGTGATTCTTATCTCTGTCGGTGGATTAGATGCGACGTTAGATCGCAGTACAACATTGTTAGATTAACCAACTCATTCATTGTGATTCTTATCTCTGTCGGTGGATTAGATGTGGCGTTAGAATGCAGTACAACATTGTTAGATTAACCAACTCATTCATTGTGATTCTTATCTCTGTCGGTGGATTAGATGCGGCGTTAGATTGCAGTACAACATTGTTAGATTAACCAACTCATTCATTGTGATTCTTATCTCTGTCGGTGGATTAGATGTGGCGTTATATCGCAGTACAACATTGTTAGATTAACCAACTCATTCATTGTGATTCTTATCTCTGTCGGTGGATTAGATGCGACGTTAGATTGCAGTACAACATTGTTAGATTAACCAACTCATTCATTGTGATTCTTATCTCTGTCGGTGGATTAGATGTGGCGTTAGATTGCAGTACAACATTGTTAGATTAACCAACTCATTCATTGTGATTCTTATCTCTGTCAGTGGATTAGATGCGGCGTTAGATTGCAGTACAACATTGTTAGATTAACCAACTCATTCATTGTGATTCTTATCTCTGTCGGTGGATTAGATGCGACGTTAGATTGCAGTACAACATTGTTAGATTAACCAACTCATTCATTGTGATTCTTATCTCTGTCGGTGGATTAGATGCGGCGTTAGATTGCAGTACAACATTGTTAGATTAACCAACTCATTCATTGTGATTCTTATCTCTGTCGGTGGATTAGATGCGACGTTAGATCGCAGTACAACATTGTTAGATTAACCAACTCATTCATTGTGATTCTTATCTCTGTCGGTGGATTAGATGCGGCGTTAGATTGCAGTACAACATTGTTAGATTAACCAACTCATTCATTGTGATTCTTATCTCTGTCGGTGGATTAGATGTGGCGTTATATCGCAGTACAACATTGTTAGATTAACCAACTCATTCATTGTGATTCTTATCTCTGTCGGTGGATTAGATGCGACGTTAGATTGCAGTACAACATTGTTAGATTAACCAACTCATTCATTGTGATTCTTATCTCTGTCAGTGGATTAGATGCGGCGTTAGATCGCAGTACAACATTGTTAGATTAACCAACTCATTCATTGTGATTCTTATCTCTGTCGGTGGATTAGATGCGGCGTTAGATTGCAGTACAACATTGTTAGATTAACCAACTCATTCATTGTGATTCTTATCTCTGTCGGTGGATTAGATGCGACGTTAGATTGCAGTACAACATTGTTAGATTAACCAACTCATTCATTGTGATTCTTATCTCTGTCGGTGGATTAGATGCGGCGTTAGATTGCAGTACAACATTGTTAGATTAACCAACTCATTCATTGTGATTCTTATCTCTGTCGGTGGATTAGATGCGACGTTAGATCGCAGTACAACATTGTTAGATTAACCAACTCATTCATTGTGATTCTTATCTCTGTCGGTGGATTAGATGCGGCGTTATATCGCAGTACAACATTGTTAGATTAACCAACTCATTCATTGTGATTCTTATCTCTGTCGGTGGATTAGATGCAACGTTAGATTGCAGTACAACATTGTTAGATTAACTAACTCATTCATTGTGATTCTTATCTCTGTCGGTGGATTAGATGCGACGTTAGATTGCAGTACAACATTGTTAGATTAACCAACTCATTCATTGTGATTCTTATCTCTGTCGGTGGATTAGATGCGGCGTTAGATCGCAGTACAACATTGTTAGATTAACCAACTCATTCATTGTGATTCTTATCTCTGTCAGTGGATTAGATGCGACGTTAGATTGCAGTACAACATTGTTAGATTAACCAACTCATTCATTGTGATTCTTATCTCTGTCGGTGGATTAGATGCGACGTTAGATTGCAGTACAACATTGTTAGATTAACCAACTCATTCATTGTGATTCTTATCTCTGTCGGTGGATTAGATGTGGCGTTAGATTGCAGTACAACATTGTTAGATTAACCAACTCATTCATTGTGATTCTTATCTCTGTCGGTGGATTAGATGCGGCGTTAGATTGCAGTACAACATTGTTAGATTAACCAACTCATTCATTGTGATTCTTATCTCTGTCGGTGGATTAGATGTGGCGTTATATCGCAGTACAACATTGTTAGATTAACCAACTCATTCATTGTGATTCTTATCTCTGTTGGTGGATTAGATGTGACGTTAGATTGCAGTACAACATTGTTAGATTAACCAACTCATTCATTGTGATTCTTATCTCTGTCGGTGGATTAGATGTGGCGTTAGATTGCAGTACAACATTGTTAGATTAACCAACTCATTCATTGTGATTCTTATCTCTGTCAGTGGATTAGATGCGGCGTTATATTGCAGTACAACATTGTTAGATTAACCAACTCATTCATTGTGATTCTTATCTCTGTCGGTGGATTAGATGCGACGTTAGATTGCAGTACAACATTGTTAGATTAACCAACTCATTCATTGTGATTCTTATCTCTGTCGGTGGATTAGATGCGGCGTTAGATTGCAGTTCAACATTGTTAGATTAACCAACTCATTCATTGTGATTCTTATCTCTGTCGGTGGATTAGATGTGGCGTTATATCGCAGTACAACATTGTTAGATTAACCAACTCATTCATTGTGATTCTTATCTCTGTCGGTGGATTAGATGCGACGTTAGATTGCAGTACAACATTGTTAGATTAACCAACTCATTCATTGTGATTCTTATCTCTGTCAGTGGATTAGATGCGGCGTTAGATCGCAGTACAACATTGTTAGATTAACCAACTCATTCATTGTGATTCTTATCTCTGTCGGTGGATTAGATGCAGCGTTAGATTGCAGTACAACATTGTTAGATTAACCAACTCATTCATTGTGATTCTTATCTCTGTCGGTGGATTAGATGCGACGTTAGATTGCAGTACAACATTGTTAGATTAACCAACTCATTCATTGTGATTCTTATCTCTGTCGGTGGATTAGATGCGGCGTTAGATTGCAGTACAACATTGTTAGATTAACCAACTCATTCATTGTGATTCTTATCTCTGTCGGTGGATTAGATGCGACGTTAGATCGCAGTACAACATTGTTAGATTAACCAACTCATTCATTGTGATTCTTATCTCTGTCGGTGGATTAGATGCGGCGTTATATCGCAGTACAACATTGTTAGATTAACCAACTCATTCATTGTGATTCTTATCTCTGTCGGTGGATTAGATGCAACGTTAGATTGCAGTACAACATTGTTAGATTAACTAACTCATTCATTGTGATTCTCATCTCTGTCGGTGGATTAGATGCGACGTTAGATTGCAGTACAACATTGTTAGATTAACCAACTCATTCATTGTGATTCTTATCTCTGTCGGTGGATTAGATGCGGCGTTAGATCGCAGTACAACATTGTTAGATTAACCAACTCATTCATTGTGATTCTTATCTCTGTCGGTGGATTAGATGCGACGTTAGATTGCAGTACAACATTGTTAGATTAACCAACTCATTCATTGTGATTCTTATCTCTGTCGGTGGATTAGATGCGGCGTTAGATCGCAGTACAACATTGTTAGATTAACCAAGTCATTCATTGTGATTCTTATCTCTGTCGGTGGATTAGATGCGACGTTAGATCGCAGTACAACATTGTTAGATTAACCAACTCATTCATTGTGATTCTTATCTCTGTCGGTGGATTAGATGCGACGTTAGATTGCAGTACAACATTGTTAGATTAACCAACTCATTCATTGTGATTCTTATCTCTGTCGGTGGATTAGATGCGACGTTAGATCGCAGTACAACATTGTTAGATTAACCAACTCATTCATTGTGATTCTTATCTCTGTCGGTGGATTAGATGCGACGTTAGATCGCAGTACAACATTGTTAGATTAACCAACTCATTCATTGTGATTCTTATCTCTGTCGGTGGATTAGATGCGGCGTTATATCGCAGTACAACATTGTTAGATTAACCAACTCATTCATTGTGATTCTTATCTCTGTCGGTGGATTAGATGCAACGTTAGATTGCAGTACAACATTGTTAGATTAACTAACTCATTCATTGTGATTCTTATCTCTGTCGGTGGATTAGATGCGACGTTAGATTGCAGTACAACATTGTTAGATTAACCAACTCATTCATTGTGATTCTTATCTCTGTCGGTGGATTAGATGCGGCGTTAGATCGCAGTACAACATTGTTAGATTAACCAACTCATTCATTGTGATTCTTATCTCTGCCAGTGGATTAGATGCGACGTTAGATTGCAGTACAACATTGTTAGATTAACCAACTCATTCATTGTGATTCTTATCTCTGTCGGTGGATTAGATGCGACGTTAGATTGCTGTACAACATTGTTAGATTAACCAACTCATTCATTGTGATTCTTATCTCTGTCGGTGGATTAGATGTGGCGTTAGATTGCAGTACAACATTGTTAGATTAACCAACTCATTCATTGTGATTCTTATCTCTGTCGGTGGATTAGATGTGGCGTTAGATTGCAGTACAACATTGTTAGATTAACCAACTCATTCATTGTGATTCTTATCTCTGTCGGTGGATTAGATGCGACGTTAGATTGCAGTACAACATTGTTAGATTAGCCAACTCATTCATTGTGATTCTTATCTCTGTCGGTGGATTAGATGCGGCGTTAGATTGCAGTACATCATTGTTAGATTAACCAACTCATTCATTGTGATTCTTATCTCTGTCGGTGGATTAGATGCGACGTTAGATCGCAGTACAACATTGTTAGATTAACCAACTCATTCATTGTGATTCTTATCTCTGTCGGTGGATTAGATGCGGCGTTAGATTGCAGTACAACATTGTTAGATTAACCAACTCATTCATTGTGATTCTTATCTCTGTCGGTGGATTAGATGCGACGTTAGATTGCAGTACAACATTGTTAGATTAACCAACTCATTCATTGTGATTCTTATCTCTGTCGGTGGATTAGATGCGACGTTAGATTGCAGTACAACATTGTTAGATTAACCAACTCATTCATTGTGATTCTTATCTCTGTCGGTGGATTAGATGCGGCGTTAGATTGCAGTACAACATTGTTAGATTAACCAACTCATTCATTGTGATTCTTATCTCTGTCGGTGGATTAGATGCGACGTTAGATCGCAGTACAACATTGTTAGATTAACCAACTCATTCATTGTGATTCTTATCTCTGTCGGTGGATTAGATGCGGCGTTATATCGCAGTACAACATTGTTAGATTAACCAACTCATTCATTGTGATTCTTATCTCTGTCGGTGGATTAGATGCAACGTTAGATTGCAGTACAACATTGTTAGATTAACTAACTCATTCATTGTGATTCTCATCTCTGTCGGTGGATTAGATGCGACGTTAGATTGCAGTACAACATTGTTAGATTAACCAACTCATTCATTGTGATTCTTATCTCTGTTGGTGGATTAGATGCGGCATTAGATCGCAGTACAACATTGTTAGATTAACCAACTCATTCATTGTGATTCTTATCTCTGTCGGTGGATTAGATGCGACGTTAGATTGCAGTACAACATTGTTAGATTAACCAACTCATTCATTGTGATTCTTATCTCTGTCGGTGGATTAGATGCGGCGTTAGATCGCAGTACAACATTGTTAGATTAACCAAGTCATTCATTGTGATTCTTATCTCTGTCGGTGGATTAGATGCGACGTTAGATCGCAGTACAACATTGTTAGATTAACCAACTCATTCATTGTGATTCTTATCTCTGTCGGTGGATTAGATGCGACGTTAGATTGCAGTACAACATTGTTAGATTAACCAACTCATTCATTGTGATTCTTATCTCTGTCGGTGGATTAGATGCGACGTTAGATCGCAGTACAACATTGTTAGATTAACCAACTCATTCATTGTGATTCTTATCTCTGTCGGTGGATTAGATGCGACGTTAGATTGCAGTACAACATTGTTAGATTAACCAACTCATTCATTGTGATTCTTATCTCTGTCGGTGGATTAGATGCGACGTTAGATTGCAGTACAACATTGTTAGATTAACCAACTCATTCATTGTGATTCTTATCTCTGTCGGTGGATTAGATGCGGCGTTAGATCGCAGTACAACATTGTTAGATTAACCAACTCATTCATTGTGATTCTTATCTCTGTCGGTGGATTAGATGCGGCGTTATATCGCAGTACAACATTGTTAGATTAACCAACTCATTCATTGTGATTCTTATCTCTGTCAGTGGATTAGATGCGATGTTAGATTGCAGTACAACATTGTTAGATTAACCAACTCATTCATTGTGATTCTTATCTCTGTCGGTGGATTAGATGCAACGTTAGATTGCAGTACAACATTGTTAGATTAACCAACTCATTCATTGTGATTCTTATCTCTGTCGGTGGATTAGATGCGGCGTTATATCACAGTACAACATTGTTAGATTAACCAACTCATTCGTTGTGATTCTTATCTCTGTCAGTGGATTAGATGCGGCGTTATATTGCAGTACAACATTGTTAGATTAACCCAACTCATTCATTATGATTCTATCTCTGTCAGTGGATAGATGCGACGTTAGATGCAGTACAACATTGTTAGATTAACCAACTCATTCATTGTGATTCTTATCTCTGTCGGTGGATTAGATGCGACGTTAGATTGCAGTACAACATTGTTAGATTAACCAACTCATTCATTGTGATTCTTATCTCTGTCTGGATTAGATGCGGCGTTATATCGCAGTACAACATTGTTAGATTAACCAACTCATTCATTGTGATTCTTATCTCTGTCGGTGGATTAGATGCGGCGTTATATCGCAGTACAACATTGTTAGATTAACCAACTCATTCATTGTGATTCTTATCTCTGTCGGTGAATTAGATGCGGCGTTAGATCGCAGTACAACATTGTTAGATTAACCAACTCATTCATTGTGATTCTTATCTCTGTCGGTGGATTAGATGCGGCGTTATATCGCAGTACAACATTGTTAGATTAACCAACTCATTCATTGTGATTCTTATCTCTGTCGGTGGATTAGATGCGACGTTAGATTGCAGTACAACATTGTTAGATTAACCAACTCATTCATTGTGATTCTTATCTCTGTCGGTGGATTAGATGCAACGTTAGATCGCAGTACAACATTGATAGATTAACCAACTCATTCATTGTGATTCTTATCTCTGTCGGTGGATTAGATGCGACGTAGATCGCAGTACACATGTTAGATTAACCAACTCATCATGTGATCTATCTCTGTCAGTGGATTAGATGCGGCGTTAGATCGCAGTACAACATTGTTAGATTAACCAACTCATTCATTGTGATTCTTATCTCTGTCGGTGGATTAGATGCAGCGTTAGATTGCAGTACAACATTGTTAGATTAACCAACTCATTCATTGTGATTCTTATCTCTGTCGGTGGATTAGATGCGACGTTAGATTGCAGTACAACATTGTTAGATTAACCAACTCATTCATTGTGATTCTTATCTCTGTCGGTGGATTAGATGCGGCGTTAGATTGCAGTACAACATTGTTAGATTAACCAACTCATTCATTGTGATTCTTATCTCTGTCGGTGGATTAGATGCGACGTTAGATCGCAGTACAACATTGTTAGATTAACCAACTCATTCATTGTGATTCTTATCTCTGTCGGTGGATTAGATGCGGCGTTATATCGCAGTACAACATTGTTAGATTAACCAACTCATTCATTGTGATTCTTATCTCTGTCGGTGGATTAGATGCAACGTTAGATTGCAGTACAACATTGTTAGATTAACTAACTCATTCATTGTGATTCTCATCTCTGTCGGTGGATTAGATGCGACGTTAGATTGCAGTACAACATTGTTAGATTAACCAACTCATTCATTGTGATTCTTATCTCTGTCGGTGGATTAGATGCGGCGTTAGATCGCAGTACAACATTGTTAGATTAACCAACTCATTCATTGTGATTCTTATCTCTGTCGGTGGATTAGATGCGACGTTAGATTGCAGTACAACATTGTTAGATTAACCAACTCATTCATTGTGATTCTTATCTCTGTCGGTGGATTAGATGCGGCGTTAGATCGCAGTACAACATTGTTAGATTAACCAACTCATTCATTGTGATTCTTATCTCTGTCGGTGGATTAGATGCGACGTTAGATCGCAGTACAACATTGTTAGATTAACCAACTCATTCATTGTGATTCTTATCTCTGTCAGTGGATTAGATGCGACGTTAGATTGCAGTACAACATTGTTAGATTAACCAACTCATTCCTTGTGATTCTTATCTCTGTCGGTGGATTAGATGCGACGTTAGATTGCAGTACAACATTGTTAGATTAACCAACTCATTCATTGTGATTCTTATCTCTGTCGGTGGATTAGATGCGGCGTTATATCACAGTACAACATTGTTAGATTAACCAACTCATTCGTTGTGATTCTTATCTCTGTCGGTGGATTAGATGCGGCGTTATATTGCAGTACAACATTGTTAGATTAACCAACTCATTCATTGTGATTCTTATCTCTGTCGGTGGATTAGATGCGACGTTAGATTGCAGTACAACATTGTTAGATTAACCAATCATTCATTGTGATTCTTATCTCTGTCGGTGGATTAGATGCGACGTTAGATTGCAGTACAACATTGTTAGATTAACCAACTCATTCATTGTGATTCTTATCTCTGTCGGTGGATTAGATGCGGCGTTAGATTGCAGTACAACATTGTTAGATTAACCAACTCATTCATTGTGATTCTTATCTCTGTCGGTGGATTAGATGTGGCGTTAGATTGCAGTACAACATTGTTAGATTAACCAACTCATTCATTGTGATTCTTATCTCTGTCGGTGGATTAGATGCGGCGTTAGATCGCAGTACAACATTGTTAGATTAACCAACTCATTCATTGTGATTCTTATCTCTGTCGGTGGATTAGATGCGACGTTAGATTGCAGTACAACATTGTTAGATTAACCAACTCATTCATTGTGATTCTTATCTCTGTCGGTGGATTAGATGCGGCGTTATATCACAGTACAACATTGTTAGATTAACCAACTCATTCGTTGTGATTCTTATCTCTGTCAGTGGATTAGATGCGGCGTTATATTGCAGTACAACATTGTTAGATTAACCAAATCATTCATTGTGATTCTTATCTCTGTCGGTGGATTAGATGCGGCGTTAGATCGCAGTACAACATTGTTAGATTAACCAACTCATTCATTGTGATTCTTATCTCTGTCGGTGGATTAGATGCGGCGTTATATCGCAGTACAACATTGTTAGATTAACCAACTCATTCATTGTGATTCTTATCTCTGTCAGTGGATTAGATGCGACGTTAGATTGCAGTACAACATTGTTAGATTAACCAACTCATTCCTTGTGATTCTTATCTCTGTCGGTGGATTAGATGCGACGTTAGATTGCAGTACAACATTGTTAGATTAACCAACTCATTCATTGTGATTCTTATCTCTGTCGGTGGATTAGATGCGGCGTTATATCACAGTACAACATTGTTAGATTAACCAACTCATTCGTTGTGATTCTTATCTCTGTCGGTGGATTAGATGCGGCGTTATATTGCAGTACAACATTGTTAGATTAACCAACTCATTCATTGTGATTCTTATCTCTGTCGGTGGATTAGATGCGACGTTAGATTGCAGTACAACATTGTTAGATTAACCAACTCATTCATTGTGATTCTTATCTCTGTCGGTGGATTAGATGCGACGTTAGATTGCAGTACAACATTGTTAGATTAACTAACTCATTCATTGTGATTCTTATCTCTGTCGGTGGATTAGATGCGGCGTTAGATTGCAGTACAACATTGTTAGATTAACCAACTCATTCATTGTGATTCTTATCTCTGTCGGTGGATTAGATGCGGCGTTAGATTGCAGTACAACATTGTTAGATTAACCAACTCATTCATTGTGATTCTTATCTCTGTCGGTGGATTAGATGCGGCGTTAGATCGCAGTACAACATTGTTAGATTAACCAACTCATTCATTGTGATTCTTATCTCTGTCGGTGGATTAGATGCGGCGTTATATCGCAGTACAACATTGTTAGATTAACCAACTCATTCATTGTGATTCTTATCTCTGTCGGTGGATTAGATGCGACGTTAGATTGCAGTACAACATTGTTAGATTAACCAACTCATTCATTGTGATTCTTATCTCTGTCGGTGGATTAGATGCGACGTTAGATTGCAGTACAACATTGTTAGATTAACCAACTCATTCATTGTGATTCTTATCTCTGTCGGTGGATTAGATGCGGCGTTATATCACAGTACAACATTGTTAGATTAACCAACTCATTCGTTGTGATTCTTATCTCTGTCGGTGGATTAGATGCGGCGTTATATTGCAGTACAACATTGTTAGATTAACCAACTCATTCATTATGATTCTTATCTCTGTCAGTGGATTAGATGCGACGTTAGATTGCAGTACAACATTGTTAGATTAACCAACTCATTCATTGTGATTCTTATCTCTGTCGGTGGATTAGATGCGACGTTAGATTGCAGTACAACATTGTTAGATTAACCAACTCATTCATTGTGATTCTTATCTCTGTCTGGATTAGATGCGGCGTTATATCGCAGTACAACATTGTTAGATTAACCAACTCATTCATTGTGATTCTTATCTCTGTCGGTGGATTAGATGCGGCGTTATATCGCAGTACAACATTGTTAGATTAACCAACTCATTCATTGTGATTCTTATCTCTGTCGGTGAATTAGATGCGGCGTTAGATCGCAGTACAACATTGTTAGATTAACCAACTCATTCATTGTGATTCTTATCTCTGTCGGTGGATTAGATGCGGCGTTATATCGCAGTACAACATTGTTAGATTAACCAACTCATTCATTGTGATTCTTATCTCTGTCGGTGGATTAGATGCGACGTTAGATTGCAGTACAACATTGTTAGATTAACCAACTCATTCATTGTGATTCTTATCTCTGTCGGTGGATTAGATGCAACGTTAGATCGCAGTACAACATTGATAGATTAACCAACTCATTCATTGTGATTCTTATCTCTGTCGGTGGATTAGATGCGACGTTAGATCGCAGTACAACATTGTTAGATTAACCAACTCATTCATTGTGATTCTTATCTCTGTCTGTGGATTAGATGCGGCGTTATATCGCAGTACAACATTGTTAGATTAACCAACTCATTCATTGTGATTCTTATCTCTGTCGGTGGATTAGATGCGGTGTTATATCGCAGTACAACATTGTTAGATTAACCAACATAATGACTTTATTCATGTACTCAATTCTAATTGGATACGAAGTTCATGACACGTAGTACGACGTAACTAAATCACAACCACTAATGTATAGTCATATATATATACAAGCATATCTATATTATACAAATTAATTGATCACAACCGTGATACCACTAGGCTTAAATAAGGGTAAATTGAATGCTAATGATATACTAATGACGTAATCTATAGCCTGTAAGTTGGGTGTGACTGTCTGGCCGTTAGTTGTACATATGCGTTGGAACACATTTGTAGCGGTGCTGTTTGTCGACTCCAATTCAGTGAAAATAACAATGGGTTTTA
>NW_003115203.1:0-18938 GCF_000003605.2 Saccoglossus kowalevskii | reverse complement strand
TCACTAACTAAATCTGACGGGGATTGATCTGTCCTAGTATATATCCTAACTAAATCTGAACGGGGTCTGTCCTAGTATATATCCTAACTAAATCTGAACGGGGATTGGTCTGTCCTAGTATATATCCTAACTAAATCTGAACGGGGATTGGTCTGTCCTGGTATATATCCTAACTAAATCTGAACGGAGATTGGTCTGTCCTAGTATATATCCTAACTAAATCTGAACGGGGATTGGTCTGTCCTGGTATATATCCTAACTAAATCTGAACGGAGATTGGTCTGTCCTAGTATATATCCTAACTAAATCTGAACGGAGATTGGTCTGTCCTAGTATATATCCTAACTAAATCTGAACGGAGATTGGTCTGTCCTAGTATATATCCTAACTAAATCTGAACCGGGATTGGTCTGTCCTAGTATATATCCTAACTAAATCTGAACGGGGATTGATCTGTCCTAGTATATATCCTAACTAAATCTGAACGGGGTCTGTCCTAGTATATATCCTAACTAAATCTGAACGGGGATTGGTCTGTCCAAGTATATAACCTAACTAAATCTGAACGGGGATTGGTCTGTCCTAGTATATATCCTAACTAAATCTGAACGGAGATTGGTCTGTCCTAGTATATATCCTAACTAAATCTGAACGGAGATTGGTCTGTCCTGGTATATATCCTAACTAAATCTGAACGAGGATTGGTCTGTCCTAGTATATATCCTAACTAAATCTGAACGGGGATTGGTCTGTCCTAGTATATATCCTAACTAAATCTGAACGGGGATTGGTCTGTCCTAGTATATATCCTAACTAAATCTGAACGGGGATTGGTCTGTCCTAGTATATATCCTAACTAAATCTGAACGGGGATTGGTCTGTCCTGGTATATAATCCTAACTAAATCTGAACGGGGATTGGTCTGTCCTAGTATATATCCTAACTAAATCCGAACGGGGATTGGTCTGTCCTAGTATATATCCTAACTAAATCTGACGGGGATTGGTCTGTCCTAGTATATATTCTAACTAAATCTGAACGGGGTCTGTCCTAGTATATATCCTAACTAAATCTGAACGGGGATTGGTCTGTCCTAGTATATATCCTAACTAAATCTGAACGGGGATTGGTCTGTCCTAGTATATATTCTAACTAAATCTGAACGGGGATTGGTCTGTCCTAGTATATATCCTAACTAAATCTGAACGGGGATTGGTCTGTCCTGGTATATATCCTAACTAAATCTGAATGGAGATTGGTCTGTCCTAGTATATATCCTAACTAAATCTGAACGGGGATTGGTCTGTCCTGGTATATATCCTAACTAAATCTGAATGGAGATTGGTCTGTCCTAGTATATATTCTAACTAAATCTGAACGGAGATTGGTCTGTCCTGGTATATATCCTAACTAAATCTGAACGGGGATTGGTCTGTCCTAGTATATATTCTAAATAAATCTGAACGGGAATTGGTCTGTCCTAGTATATATCCTAACTAAATCTGAACGGGGATTGGTGTGTCCTAGTATATATCCTAACTAAATCCGAACGGGGATTGGTCTGTCCTAGTATATATCCTAACTAAATCTGAACTGGGATTGGTCTGTCCTAGTATATATTCTAACTAAATCTGAATGGAGATTGGTCTGTCCTAGTATATATTCTAACTAAATCTGAACGGGGATTGGTCTGTCCTAGTATATATCGTAACTAAATCTGAACGGGGATTGGTCTGTCCTAGTATATATCCTAACTAAATCTGAACGGGGATTGGTCTGTCCTAGTATATATCCTAACTAAATCTGAACCGGGATTGGTCTGTCCAAGTATATATCCTAACTAAATCTGAAAGGGGATTGGTCTGTCCTAGTATATATCCTAACTAAATCTGAACGGGGATTGGTCTGTCCTAGTATATATCCTAACTAAATCTGAACGGGGATTGGTCTGTCCTAGTATATATCCTAACTAAATCAGAACCGGGATTGGTCTGTCCTAGTATATATCCTAACTAAATCTGAACGGGGATTGGTCTGTCCTAGTATATATCCTAACTAAATCTGAACGGGGATTGATCTGTCCTAGTATATATCCTAACTAAATCTGAACGGGGATTGATCTGTCCTAGTATATATCCTAACTAAATCTGAACGGGGATTGATCTGTCCTAGTATATATCCTAACTAAATCTGAACGGAGATTGGTCTGTCCAAGTATATATCCTAACTAAATCTGAACGGGGATTGGTCTGTCCTAGTATATATCCTAACTAAATCTGAACGGGGATTGGTCTGTCCTGCTATATATTCTAACTAAATCTGAACGGGGATTGGTCTGTCCTAGTATATATCCTAACTAAATCGGAACCGGGATTGGTCTGTCCTAGTATATATCCTAACTAAATCTGAACGGGGATTGGTCTGTCCTAGTATATATCCTAACTAAATCTGAACGGGGATTGGTCTGTCCTAGTATATATCCTAACTAAATCTGAACGGGGATTGGTCTGTCCTAGTATATATTCTAACTAAATCGGAACCGGGATTGGTCTGTCCTAGTATATATCCTAACTAAATCTGAACGGGGATTGGTCTGTCCTGGTATATATCCTAACTAAATCTGAACGGGGATTGATCTGTCCTAGTATATATCCTAACTAAATCTGAACGGGGATTGATCTGTCCTAGTATATATCCTAACTAAATCTGAACGGGGATTGATCTGTCCTAGTATATATCCTAACTAAATCTGAACGGAGATTGGTCTGTCCAAGTATATATCCTAACTAAATCTGAACGGGGATTGGTCTGTCCTAGTATATATCCTAACTAAATCTGAACGGGGACTGGTCTGTCCTGGTATATATTCTAACTAAATCTGAACGGGGATTGGTCTGTCCTAGTATATATCCTAACTAAATCGGAACCGGGATTGGTCTGTCCTAGTATATATCCTAACTAAATCTGAACGGGGATTGGTCTGTCCTAGTATATATCCTAACTAAATCTGAACGGGGATTGGTCTGTCCTAGTATATATCCTAACTAAATCTGAACGGGGATTGGTCTGTCCTAGTATATATTCTAACTAAATCGGAACCGGGATTGGTCTGTCCTAGTATATATCCTAACTAAATCTGAACGGGGATTGGTCTGTCCTGGTATATATCCTAACTAAATCTGAACGAGGATTGATCTGTCCTAGTATATATCCTAACTAAATCTGAACGGGGATTGATCTGTCCTAGTATATATCCTAACTAAATCTGAACGGGGATTGATCTGTCCTAGTATATATCCTAACTAAATCTGAACGGAGATTGGTCTGTCCAAGTATATATCCTAACTAAATCTGAACGGGGATTGGTCTGTCCTAGTATATATCCTAACTAAATCTGAACGGGGATTGGTCTGTCCTGGTATATATTCTAACTAAATCTGAACGGGGATTGGTCTGTCCTAGTATATATCCTAACTAAATCGGAACCGGGATTGGTCTGTCCTAGTATATATCCTAACTAAATCTGAACGGGGATTGGTCTGTCCTAGTATATATCCTAACTAAATCTGAACGGGGATTGGTCTGTCCTAGTATATATCCTAATTAAATCTGAACGGGGATTGGTCTGTCCTAGTATATATTCTAACTAAATCGGAACCGGGATTGGTCTGTCCTAGTACATATCCTAACTAAATCTGAACGGGGATTGGTCTGTCCTGGTATATATCCTAACTAAATCTGAACGGGGATTGGTCTGTCCTAGTATATATCCTAACTAAATCGGAACCGGGATTGGTCTGTCCTAGTATATATCCTAACTAAATCTGAACGGGGATTGGTCTGTCCTAGTATATATCCTAACTAAATCGGAACCGGGATTGGTCTGTCCTAGTATATATTCTAACTAAATCTGAACGGGGATTGGTCTGTCCTAGTATATATATTAACTAAATCGGAACCGGGATTGGTCAGTCCGAGTATATATCCTAACTAAATCTGAACGGGGATTGGTCTGTCCTAGTATATATCCTAACTAAATCTGAACGGGGATTGGTCTGTCCTAGTATATATTCTAACTAAATCGGAACCGGGATTGGTCTGTCCTAGTATATATCCTAACTAAATCTGAACGGGGATTGGTCTGTCCTAGTATATATTCTAACTAAATCGGAACCGGGATTGGTCTGTCCTAGTATATATCCTAACTAAATCTGAACGGGGATTGGTCTGTCCTAGTATATATCCTAACTAAATCTGAACGGGGATTGATCTGTCCTAGTATATATCCTAACTAAATCGGAACCGGGATTGGTCTGTCCTAGTATATATCCTAACTAAATCTGAACGGGGATTGGTCTGTCCTAGTATATATCCTAACTAAATCGGAACCGGGATTGGTCTGTCCTAGTATATATCCTAACTAAATCTGAACGGGGATTGGTCTGTCCTAGTATATATCCTAACTTAATCGGAACCGGGATTGGTCTGTCCTAGTATATCCTAACTAAATCTGAACGGGGATTGGTCTGTCCTAGTATATATTCTAACTAAATCGGAACCGGGATTGGTCTGTCCTAGTATATATCCTAACTAAATCTGAACGGGGATTGGTCTGTCCTAGTATATATCCTAACTAAATCGGAACCGGGATTGGTCTGTCCTAGTATATATCCTAACTAAATCTGAACGGGGATTGGTCTGTCCTAGTATATAATCTAACTAAATCGGAACCGGGATTGGTCTGTCCTAGTATATATCCTAACTAAATCTGAACGGGGATTGGTCTGTCCTAGTATATATCCTAACTAAATCGGAACCGGGATTGGTCTGTCCTAGTATATATCCTAACTAAATCTGAACGGGGATTGGTCTGTCCTAGTATATATTCTAACTAAATCGGAACCGGGATTGGTCTGTCCTAGTATATATCCTAACTAAATCGGAACCGGGATTGGTCTGTCCTAGTATATATCCTAACTAATCTGTACGGGGATTGTCTGTCCTAGTATATATCCTAACTAAATCTGAACGGGATTGGTCTGTCCTAGTATATATTCTAATTAAATCTGAACGGGGATTGGTCTGTCGTAGTATATATTCTAACTAAATCGGAACCCGGGATTGGTCTGTCTAGTATATATCCTAACTAAATCTGAACGGGGATTGGTCTGTCCTGGTATATATCCTAACTAAATCTGAACGGGGATTGGTCTGTCCTAGTATATATCCTAACTAAATCGGAACCGGGATTGGTCTGTCCTAGTATATATCCTAACTAAATCTGAACGGGGATTGGTCTGTCCTAGTATATATCCTAACTAAATCGGAACCGGGATTGGTCTGTCCTAGTATATATTCTAACTAAATCTGAACGGGGATTGGTCTGTCCTAGTATATATATTAACTAAATCGGAACCGGGATTGGTCAGTCCTAGTATATATCCTAACTAAATCTGAACGGGGATTGGTCTGTCCTAGTATATATCCTAACTAAATCTGAACGGGGATTGGTCTGTCCTAGTATATATTCTAACTAAATCGGAACCGGGATTGGTCTGTCCTAGTATATATCCTAACTAAATCTGAACGGGGATTGGTCTGTCCTAGTATATATTCTAACTAAATCGGAACCGGGATTGGTCTGTCCTAGTATATATCCTAACTAAATCTGAACGGGGATTGGTCTGTCCTAGTATATATCCTAACTAAATCGGAACCGGGATTGGTCTGTCCTAGTATATATCCTAACTAAATCTGAACGGGGATTGGTCTGTCCTAGTATATATCCTAACTAAATCTGAACGGGGATTGGTCTGTCCTAGTATATATCCTAACTAAATCTGAACGGGGATTGGTCTGTCCTAGTATATATTCTAACTAAATCGGAACCGGGATTGGTCTGTCCTAGTATATATCCTAACTAAATCTGAACGGGGATTGGTCTGTCCTGGTATATATCCTAACTAAATCTGAACGGGGATTGATCTGTCCTAGTATATATCCTAACTAAATCTGAACGGGGATTGATCTGTCCTAGTATATATCCTAACTAAATCTGAACGGGGATTGATCTGTCCTAGTATATATCCTAACTAAATCTGAACGGAGATTGGTCTGTCCAAGTATATATCCTAACTAAATCTGAACGGGGATTGGTCTGTCCTAGTATATATCCTAACTAAATCTGAACGGGGATTGGTCTGTCCTGGTATATATTCTAACTAAATCTGAACGGGGATTGGTCTGTCCTAGTATATATCCTAACTAAATCGGAACCGGGATTGGTCTGTCCTAGTATATATCCTAACTAAATCTGAACGGGGATTGGTCTGTCCTAGTATATATCCTAACTAAATCTGAACGGGGATTGGTCTGTCCTAGTATATATCCTAACTAAATCTGAACGGGGATTGGTCTGTCCTAGTATATATTCTAACTAAATCGGAACCGGGATTGGTCTGTCCTAGTATATATCCTAACTAAATCTGAACGGGGATTGGTCTGTCCTGGTATATATCCTAACTAAATCTGAACGGGGATTGGTCTGTCCTAGTATATATCCTAACTAAATCTGAACGGGGATTGATCTGTCCTAGTATATATCCTAACTAAATCTGAACGGGGATTGATCTGTCCTAGTATATATCCTAACTAAATCTGAACGGAGATTGGTCTGTCCAAGTATATATCCTAACTAAATCTGAACGGGGATTGGTCTGTCCTGGTATATATTCTAACTAAATCTGAACGGGGATTGGTCTGTCCTAGTATATATCCTAACTAAATCGGAACCGGGATTGGTCTGTCCTAGTATATATCCTAACTAAATCTGAACGGGGATTGGTCTGTCCTAGTATATATCCTAACTAAATCTGAACGGGGATTGGTCTGTCCTAGTATATATCCTAACTAAATCTGAACGGGGATTGGTCTGTCCTAGTATATATTCTAACTAAATCGGAACCGGGATTGGTCTGTCCTAGTATATATCCAAACTAAATCTGAACGGGGATTGGTCTGTCCTGGTATATATCCTAACTAAATCTGAACGGGGATTGATCTGTCCTAGTATATATCCTAACTAAATCTGAACGGGGATAGATCTGTCCTAGTATATATCCTAACTAAATCTGAACGGGGATTGATCTGTCCTAGTATATATCCTAACTAAATCTGAACGGAGATTGGTCTGTCCAAGTATATATCCTAACTAAATCTGAACGGGGATTGGTCTGTCCTAGTATATATCCTAACTAAATCTGAACGGGGATTGGTCTGTCCTGGTATATATTCTAACTAAATCTGAACGGGGATTGGTCTGTCCTAGTATATATCCTAACTAAATCGGAACCGGGATTGGTCTGTCCTAGTATATATCCTAACTAAATCTGAACGGGGATTGGTCTGTCCTAGTATATATCCTAACTAAATCTGAACGGGGATTGGTCTGTCCTAGTATATATCCTAATTAAATCTGAACGGGGATTGGTCTGTCCTAGTATATATTTTAACTAAATCGGAACCGGGATTGGTCTGTCCTAGTATATATCCTAACTAAATCTGAACGGGGATTGGTCTGTCCTGGTATATATCCTAACTAAATCTGAACGGGGATTGGTCTGTCCTAGTATATATCCTAACTAAATCGGAACCGGGATTGGTCTGTCCTAGTATATATCCTAACTAAATCTGAACGGGGATTGGTCTGTCCTAGTATATATCCTAACTAAATCGGAACCGGGATTGGTCTGTCCTAGTATATATTCTAACTAAATCTGAACGGGGATTGGTCTGTCCTAGTATATATATTAACTAAATCGGAACCGGGATTGGTCAGTCCTAGTATATATCCTAACTAAATCGGAACCGGGATTGGTCTGTCCTAGTATATATCCTAACTAAATCTGAACGGGGATTGGTCTGTCCTAGTATATATCCTAACTAAATCTGAACGGGGATTGGTCTGTCCTAGTATATATCCTAACTAAATCGGAACCGGGATTGGTCTGTCCTAGTATATATTCTAACTAAATCTGAACGGGGATTGGTCTGTCCTAGTATATATATTAACTAAATCGGAACCGGGATTGGTCAGTCCTAGTATATATCCTAACTAAATCTGAACGGGGATTGGTCTGTCCTAGTATATATCCTAACTAAATCTTAACGGGGATTGGTCTGTCCTAGTATGTATTCTAACTAAATCGGAACCGGGATTGGTCTGTCCTAGTATATATCCTAACTAAATCTGAACGGGGATTGGTCTGTCCTAGTATATATTCTAACTAAATCGGAACCGGGATTGGTCTGTCCTAGTATATATCCTAACTAAATCTGAACGGGGATTGATCTGTCCTAGTATATATCCTAACTAAATCTGAACGGAGATTGGTCTGTCCAAGTATATATCCTAACTAAATCTGAACGGGGATTGGTCTGTCCTAGTATATATCCTAACTAAATCTGAACGGGGATTGGTCTGTCCTGGTATATATTCTAACTAAATCTGAACGGGGATTGGTCTGTCCTAGTATATATCCTAACTAAATCGGAACCGGGATTGGTCTGTCCTAGTATATATCCTAACTAAATCTGAACGGGGATTGGTCTGTCCTAGTATATATCCTAACTAAATCTGAACGGGGATTGGTCTGTCCTAGTATATATCCTAACTAAATCTGAACGGGGATTGGTCTGTCCTAGTATATATTCTAACTAAATCGGAACCGGGATTGGTCTGTCCTAGTATATATCCTAACTAAATCTGAACGGGGATTGGTCTGTCCTGGTATATATCCTAACTAAATCGGAACGGGGATTGATCTGTCCTAGTATATATCCTAACTAAATCTGAACGGGGATTGATCTGTCCTAGTATATATCCTAACTAAATCTGAACGGGGATTGATCTGTCCTAGTATATATCCTAACTAAATCTGAACGGAGATTGGTCTGTCCAAGTATATATCCTAACTAAATCTGAACGGGGATTGGTCTGTCCTAGTATATATCCTAACTAAATCTGAACGGGGATTGATCTGTCCTGGTATATATTCTAACTAAATCTGAACGGGGATTGGTCTGTCCTAGTATATATCCTAACTAAATCGGAACCGGGATTGGTCTGTCCTAGTATATATCCTAACTAAATCTGGACGGGGATTGGTCTGTCCTAGTATATATCCTAACTAAATCTGAACGGGGATTGGTCTGTCCTAGTATATATCCTAATTAAATCTGAACGGGGATTGGTCTGTCCTAGTATATATTCTAACTAAATCGGAACCGGGATTGGTCTGTCGTAGTATATATCCTAACTAAATCTGAACGGGGATTGGTCTGTCCTGGTATATATCCTAACTAAATCTGAACGGGGATTGGTCTGTCCTAGTATATATCCTAACTAAATCGGAACCGGGATTGGTCTGTCCTAGTATATATCCTAACTAAATCTGAACGGGGATTGGTCTGTCCTAGTATATATCCTAACTAAATCGGAACCGGGATTGGTCTGTCCTAGTATATATTCTAACTAAATCTGAACGGGGATTGGTCTGTCCTAGTATATATATTAACTAAATCGGAACCGGGATTGGTCAGTCCTAGTATATATCCTAACTAAATCTGAACGGGGATTGGTCTGTCCTAGTATATATCCTAACTAAATCTGAACGGGGATTGGTCTGTCCTAGTATATATTCTAACTAAATCGGAACCGGGATTGGTCTGTCCTAGTATATATCCTAACTTAATCTGAACGGGGATTGGTCTGTCCTAGTAAATATCCTAACTAAATCGGAACCGGGATTGGTCTGTCCTAGTATATATTCTAACTAAATCTGAACGGGGATTGGTCTGTCCGAGTATATATCCTAACTAAATCGGAACCGGGATTGGTCTATCCTAGTATATATCCTAACTAAATCTGAACCGGGATTGGTCTGTCCTAGTATATATCCTAACTAAATCTGAACGGGGATTGGTCTGTCCTAGTATATATTCTAACTAAATCGGAACCGGGATTGGTCTGTCCTAGTGCATATCCTAACTAAATCTGAACGGAGATTGGTCTGTCCTGGTATATATCCTAACTAAATCTGAACGGGGATTGGTCTGTCCTAGTATATATCCTAACTAAATCGGAACCGGGATTGGTCTGTCCTAGTATATCCTAACTAAATCTGAACGGGGATTGGTCTGTCCTAGTATATATTCTAACTAAATCGGAACCGGGATTGGTCTGTCCTAGTATATATCCTAACTAAATCTGAACGGGGATTGGTCTGTCCTAGTATATATCCTAACTAAATCGGAACCGGGATTGGTCTGTCCTAGTATATATCCTAACTAAATCTGAACGGGGATTGGTCTGTCCTAGTATATAATCTAACTAAATCGGAACCGGGATTGGTCTGTCCTAGTATATATCCTAACTAAATCTGAATGGGGATTGGTCTGTCCTAGTATATATCCTAACTAAATCGGAACCGGGATTGGTCTGTCCTAGTATATATCCTAACTAAATCTGAACGGGGATTGGTCTGTCCTAGTATATGTTCTAACTAAATCGGAACCGGGATTGGTCTGTCCTAGGATATATCCTAACTAAATCGGAACCAAGATTGGTCTGTCCTAGAATATATCCTAACTAAATCTGAACGGGGTCTGTCCTGGTATATATCCTAACTAAATCTGAACGGGGGTTGGTCTGTCCTAGTATATATTCTAACTAAATCTGAACGGGGATTGATCTGTCCTAGTATATATCCTAACTAAATCTGAACGGGGATTGATCTGTCCTAGTATATATCCTAACTAAATTTGAACGGGGTCTGTCCTAGTATATATTCTAACTAAATCTGAACGGCGATTGGTCTGTCCGAGTATATATCCTAACTAAATCCGAATGGGGATTGATCTGTCCTAGTATATATCCTAACTAAATCTGAACGGGGTCAGTCCTAGTATATATTCTAACTAAATCTGAACGGGGATTGATCTGTCCTAGTATATATTCTAACTAAATCTGAACGGGGATTGATCTGTCCTAGTATATATCCTAACTAAATCTGAACGGGGATTGATCTGTCTTAGTATATATCCTAACTAAATCTGAACGGGGATTGATCTGTCCTAGTATATATCCTAACTAAATCTGAACGGGGATTGATCTGTCCTAGTATATATCCTAACTAAATCTGAACGGAGATTGGTCTGTCCAAGTATATATCCTAACTAAATCTGAACGGGGATTGGTCTGTCCTAGTATATATCCTAACTAAATCTGAACGGGGATTGGTCTGTCCTGGTATATATTCTAACTAAATCTGAACGGGGATTGGTCTGTCCTAGTATATATTCTAACTAAATCGGAACCGGGATTGGTCTGTCCTAGTATATATCCTAACTAAATCTGAACGGGGATTGGTCTGTCCTAGTATATATCCTAACTAAATCTGAACGGGGATTGGTCTGTCCTAGTATATATCCTAATTAAATCTGAACGGGGATTGGTCTGTCCTAGTATATATTCTAACTAAATCGGAACCGGGATTGGTCTGTCCTAGTATATATCCTAACTAAATCGGAACGGGGATTGGTCTGTCCTGGTATATATCCTAACTAAATCTGAACGGGGATTGGTCTGTCCTAGTATATATCCTAACTAAATCGGAACCGGGATTGGTCTGTCCTAGTATATATCCTAACTAAATCTGAACGGGGATTGGTCTGTCCAAGTATATATCCTAACTAAATCGGAACCGGGATTGGTCTGTCCTAGTATATATTCTAACTAAATCTGAACGGGGATTGGTCTGTCCTAGTATATATATTAACTAAATCGGAACCGGGATTGGTCAGTCCTAGTATATATCCTAACTAAATCTGAACGGGGATTGGTCTGTCCTAGTATATATCCTAACTAAATCTTAACGGGGATTGGTCTGTCCTAGTATATATTCTAACTAAATCGGAACCGGGATTGGTCTGTCCTAGTATATATCCTAACTAAATCTGAACGGGGATTGGTCTGTCCTAGGATATATCCTAACTAAATCGGAACCAAGATTGGTCTGTCCTAGAATATATCCTAACTAAATCTGAACGGGGTCTGTCCTGGTATATATCCTAACTAAATCTGAACGGGGGTTGGTCTGTCCTAGTGTATATTCTAACTAAATCTGAACGGGGATTGATCTGTCCTAGTATATATCCTAACTAAATCTGAACGGGGATTGATCTGTCCTAGTATATATCCTAACTAAATTTGAACGGGGTCTGTCCTAGTATATATTCTAACTAAATCTGAACGGCGATTGGTCTGTCCGAGTATATATCCTAACTAAATCCGAATGGGGATTGATCTGTCCTAGTATATATCCTAACTAAATCTGAACGGGGATTGGTCTGTCCTAGTATATATCCTAACTAAATCGGAACCGCGATTGGTCTGTCCTAGTATATATTCGAACTAAATCTGAACGGGGGTTGGTCTGTCCTAGTATATATTCTAACTAAATCTGAACGGAGATTGGTCTGTCCTAGTATATATCCTAACTAAATCTGAACGGGGATTGGTCTGTCCTAGTATATATCCTAACTAAATCTGAACCGGGATTGGTCAGTCCTAGTATATATCCTAACTAAATCTGAACGGGGATTGGTCTGTCCTAGTATATATCCTAACTAAATCTGAACGGGGATTGGTCTGTCCTAGTATATATTCTAACTAAATCTGAACGGAGATTGGTTTGTCCTAGTATATATCCTAACTAAATCTGAATGGAGATTGGTCTGTCCTGGTATATATCCTAACTAAATCTGAACGGGGATTGGTCTGTCCTAGTATATATCCTAACTAAATCTGAATGGAGATTGGTCTGTCCTAGTATATATCCTAACTAAATCTGAACGGAGATTGGTCTGTCCTAGTATATATCCTAACTAAATCTGAATGGAGATTGGTCTGTCCTAGTATATATCCTAACTAAATCTGAACGGGGATTGGTCTGTCCTAGTATATATCCTAACTAAATCTGAACGGGGATTGGTCTGTCCTAGTATATATCCTAACTAAATCTGAACGGAGATTGGTCTGTCCTAGTATATATTCTAACTAAATCTGAACGGAGATTGGTCTGTCCTGGTATATATTCTAACTAAATCTGAACGGGGATTGGTCTGTCCTAGTATATATTCGAACTAAATCTGAACGGAGATTGGTCTGTCCTAGTATATATCCTAACTAAATCTGAACGGGGATTGGTCTGTCCTAGTATATATCCTAACTAAATCTGAACGGAGATTGGTCTGTCCTAGTATATATCCTAACTAAATCTGAACGGAGATTGGTCTGTCCTAGTATATATCCTAACTAAATCTGAACGGGGATTGGTCTGTCCTAGTATATATTCTAACTAAATCTGAACGGGGATTGGTCTGTCCTTGGTATATATCCTAACTAAATCCGAACGGGGATTGGTCTGTCCTAGTATATATTCTAACTAAATCTGAACGGGGATTGGTCTGTCGTAGTATATATTCTAGCTAAATCTGAAAGGGGATTGGTCTGTCCTAGTATATATTCTAACTAAATCTGAACGGGAATTGGTCTGTCCTAGTATATATCCTAACTAAATCTGAACGGAGATTGGTCTGTCCTAGTATATATCCTAACTAAATCGGAACCGGGATTGGTCTGTCCAAGTATATATCCTAACTAAATCTGAACGGGGATTGGTCTGTCCTAGTATATATCTTAACTAAATCTGAACGGGGATTGGTCTGTCCTAGTATATATCCTAACTAAATCTGAACGGGGATTGGTCTGTCCTAGTATATATCCTAACTAAATCTGAACGGGGATTGGTCTGTCCTAGTATATATCTTAACTAAATCTGAACGGGGATTGGTCTGTCCTAGTATATATCCTAACTAAATCTGAACGGGGATTGGTCTGTCCTAGTATGTATCCTAACTAAATCTGAACGGAGATTGGTCTGTCCTAGTATATATCCTAACTAAATCTGAATGTAGATTGGTCTGTCCTAGTATATATTCTAACTAAATCTGAACGGGGATTGGTCTGTCCTAGTATATATCCTAACTAAATCTGAACGGGGATTGGTCTGTCCTAGTATATATCCTAACTAAATCTGAACGGGGATTGGTCTGTCCTAGTATATATCCTAACTAAATCTGAATGGAGATTGGTCTGTCTTGGTATATATCCTAACTAAATCTGAACGGGGATTGGTCTGTCCTAGTATATATCCTAACTAAATCTGAACGGGGATTGGTCTGTCCTAGTATATATCCTTACTAAATCTGAACGGGGATTGGTCTGTCCTAGTATATATTCAAACTGAATCTGAACGGAGATTGGTCTGTCCTAGTATATATCCTAACTAAATCTGAACGGGGATTGGTCTGTCCTGGTATATATTCTAACTAAATCCGAACGGGGATTGGTCTGTCCTAGTATATATCCTAACTAAATCTGAACTGGGATTGGTCTGTCCTAGTATATATTCTAACTAAATCTGAACGGGGATTGGTCTGTTCTAGTATATATTCTAACTAAATCTGAACGGGGATTGGTCTGTCCTAGTATATATTCTAACTAAATCTGAACGGGGATTGGTCTGTCCTAGTATATATCCTAACTAAATCTGAACGGGGATTGGTCTGTCCTAGTATATATCCTAACTAAATCTGAACGGGGATTGGTCTGTCCTAGTATATATCCTAACTAAATCCGAACGGGGATTGGTCTGTCCTAGTATATATCCTAACTAAATCTGAACAGGGATTGGTCTGTCCTAGTATATATCTTAACTAAATCTGAACGGGGATTGGTCTGTCCTAGTATATATCCTAACTAAATCTGAACGGGGATTGGTCTGTCCTAGTATATATCCTAACTAAATCTGAACGGGGATTGGTCTGTCGTAGTATATATTCTAACTAAATCTGAACGGGGATTGGTCTGTCCTAGTATATATCCTAACTAAATCTGAACGGGGATTGGTCTGTCCTAGTATATATTCTAACTAAATCTGAACGGGGATTGGTCTGTCCTAGTATATATCCTAACTAAATCTGAACGGGGATTGGTCTGTCCTAGTATATATTCTAACTAAATCTGAACCGGGATTGGTCTGTCCTAGTATATATTCTAACTAAATCTGAACGGGGATTGGTCTGTCCTAGTATATATTCTAACTAAATCTGAACGGGGATTGGTCTGTCCTAGTATATATTCTAACTAAATCTGAACGGGGATTGGTCTGTCCTAGTATATATCCTAACTGAATCTGAACGGAGATTGGTCTGTCCTAGTATATATTCTAACTAAATCTGAACGGGGATTGGTCTGTCCTAGTATATATCCTAACTAAATCTGAACGGGGATTGATCTGTCCTAGTGCATATCCTAACTAAATCTGAACGAGGATTGGTCTGTCCTAGTATATATCCTAACTAAATCTGAACGGGGATTGGTCTGTCCTAGTATATATCCTAACTAAATCTGAACGGGGATTGATCTGTCCTAGTGCATATCCTAACTAAATCTGAACGAGGATTGGTCTGTCCTAGTATATATCCTAACTAAATCTGAACGGAGATTGGTCTGTCCTGGTGTATATCCTAACTAAATCTGAACGGGGATTGGTCTGTCCTAGTATATATCCTAACTAAATCTGAACGGGGATTGGTCTGTCCTAGTATATATCCTAACTAAATCTGAACGGGGATTGGTCTGTCCTAGTATATATCCTAACTAAATCCGAACGGGGATTGGTCTGTCCTAGTATATATCCTAACTAAATCTGAACGGAGATTGGTCTGTCCTAGTATATATCCTAACTAAATCGGAACCGGGATTGGTCTGTCCAAGTATATATCCTAACTAAATCTGAACGGGGATTGGTCTGTCCTAGTATATATCTTAACTAAATCTGAACGGGGATTGGTCTGTCCTAGTATATATCCTAACTAAATCTGAACGGGGATTGGTCTGTCCTAGTATATATCCTAACTAAATCTGAACGGGGATTGGTCTGTCCTAGTATATATCTTAACTAAATCTGAACGGGGATTGGTCTGTCCTAGTATATATCCTAACTAAATCTGAACGGGGATTGGTCTGTCCTAGTATATATCCTAACTAAATCTGAACGGAGATTGGTCTGTCCTAGTATATATCCTAACTAAATCTGAATGGAGATTGGTCTGTCCTAGTATATATTCTAACTAAATCTGAACGGGGATTGGTCTGTCCTAGTATATATCCTAACTAAATCTGAACGGGGATTGGTCTGTCCTAGTATATATCCTAACTAAATCTGAATGGAGATTGGTCTGTCCTAGTATATATTCTAACTAAATCTGAACGGAGATTGGTCTGTCTTGGTATATATCCTAACTAAATCTGAACGGGGATTGGTCTGTCCTAGTATATATCCTAACTAAATCTGAACGGAGATTGGTCTGTCCTAGTATATATCCTAACTAAATCTGAACGGGGATTGGTCTGTCCTAGTATATATCCTAACTAAATCCGAACGGGGATTGGTCTGTCCTAGTATATATCCTAACTAAATCTGAACAGGGATTGGTCTGTCCTAGTATATATTCTAACTAAATCTGAATGGAGATTGGTCTGTCCTAGTATATATTCTAACTAAATCTGAACGGGGATTGGTCTGTCCTAGTATATATCGTAACTAAATCTGAACGGGGATTGGTCTGTCCTAGTATATATCCTAACTAAATCTGAACGGGGATTGGTCTGTCCTAGTATATATCCTAACTAAATCTGAACCGGGATTGGTCTGTCCAAGTATATATCCTAACTAAATCTGAAAGGGGATTGGTCTGTCCTAGTATATATCCTAACTAAATCTGAACGGGGATTGGTCTGTCCTAGTATATATCCTAACTAAATCTGAACGGGGATTGGTCTGTCCTAGTATATATCCTAACTAAATCTGAACGGGGATTGGTCTGTCCTAGTATATATCCTAACTAAATCTGAACCGGGATTGGTCTGTCCAAGTATATATCCTAACTAAATCTGAACGGGGATTGTTCTGTCCTAGTATATATCCTAACTAAATCTGAACGGGGATTGGTCTGTCCTAGTATATATCCTAACTAAATCTGAACGGGGATTGATCTGTCCTAGTATATATCCTAACTAAATCTGAACGGGGTCTGTCCTAGTATATATCCTAACTAAATCTGAACGGGGATTGGTCTGTCCTAGTATATATCCTAACTAAATCTGAACGGGGATTGGTCTGTCCTGGTATATATCCTAACTAAATCTGAACGGGGATTGGTCTGTCCTGGTATATATCCTAACTAAATCTGAACGGAGATTGGTCTGTCCTAGTATATATCCTAACTAAATCTGAACGGAGATTGGTCTGTCCTAGTATATATCCTAACTAAATCTGAACGGAGATTGGTCTGTCCTAGTATATATCCTAACTAAATCTGAACCGGGATTGGTCTGTCCTAGTATATATCCTAACTAAATCTGAACGGGGATTGATCTGTCCTAGTATATATCCTAACTAAATCTGAACGGGGTCTGTCCTAGTATATATCCTAACTAAATCTGAACGGGGATTGGTCTGTCCAAGTATATATCCTAACTAAATCTGAACGGGGTCTGTCCTAGTATATATCCTAACTAAATCTGAACAGGGATTGATCTGTCCTAGTATATATCCTAACTAAATCTGAACGGGGTCTGTCCTAGTATATATCCTAACTAAATCTGAACGGGGATTGGTCTGTCCAAGTATATAACCTAACTAAATCTGAACGGGGATTGGTCTGTCCTAGTATATATTCTAACTAAATCTGAACAGAGATTGGTCTGTCCTAGTATATATGCTAACTAAATCTGCACGGAGATTGGTCTGTCCTGGTATATATCCTAACTAAATCTGAACGGGGATTGGTCTGTCCAAGTATATATCCTAACTAAATCTGAACGGGGATTGGTCTGTCCTAGTATATATCCTAACTAAATCTGAACGGGGATTGGTCTGTCCTAGTGTATATCCTAACTAAATCCGAACGGGGATTGGTCTGTCCTAGTATATATCCTAACTAAATCTGAACGGGGATTGGTCTGTCCTAGTATATATTCTAACTAAATCTGAACGGGGATTGGTCTGTCCTAGTATATATCCTAACTAAATCTGAACGGGGATTGGTCTGTCCTAGTGTATATCCTAACTAAATCCGAACGGGGATTGGTCTGTCCTAGTATATATCCTAACTAAATCTGAACGGGGATTGGTCTGTCCTAGTATATATTCGAACTAAATCTGAACGGGGATTGGTCTGTCCTAGTATATATCCTAACTAAATCTGAACCGGGATTGGCCTGTCCTAGTATATATCCTAACTAAATCTGAACGGGGATTGGTCTGTCCTAGTATATATTCTAACTAAATCTGAACGGAGATTGGTCTGTCCTAGTATATATCCTAACTAAATCTGAACGGGGATTGGTCTGTCCTAGTATATATCCTAACTAAATCGGAACCGGGATTGGTCTGTCCTAGTATATATCCTAACTAAATCTGAACCGGGATTGGCCTGTCCTAGTATATATCCTAACTAAATCTGAACGGGGATTGGTCTGTCCTAGTATATATCCTAACTAAATCTGAATGGAGATTGGTCTGTCCTGGTATATATCCTAACTAAATCTGAACGGGGATTGGTCTGTCCTAGTATATATCCTAACTAAATCTGAACGGAGATTGGTCTGTCCTAGTATATATCCTAACTAAATCTGAATGGAGATTGGTCTGTCCTAGTATATATCCTAACTAAATCTGAACGGAGATTGGTCTGTCCTAGTATATATCCTAACTAAATCTGAACGGAGATTGGTCTGTCCTAGTATT